>LKNJ01002543.1:60529-81053 GCA_002120245.1 Maccullochella peelii
GTTTCCATTTTATGGGCTTAAATACAGACGAGACTAATAATGACTTAATAATACAAGTGTATATACATATATGTATATAAGTAGCCTACATAGTGAGCCAAGAAATAAGTATCAATGGTGACTAATAAATGTCAGTGTTTCATTGTGGTCAACAGGGCAATCATTCTGTAGCCTGGCGTGTGACACGCGCTCAGTAGCGATACGGACCCCGTGTAATTTCATGCTGTACCCGTTTGCCGTGTGGCACGTGCACCTGCAGCAGGACGACACCGTAGCTGTGGCCGAGCGTTATATTTGGTTCTACCGGCTGCTGTACTGATAGTATTAAACGTGCTTGTACCCAGCGGGCTGTCACGTTGAGCTCCTCATGGCCGGGAAAGAACCGAGGGGCAGATCCCTGCCGGTGACGTCACGCGCGCAATAAACCGAGAGAGTGCCCGACTGGTCTGTCGGTTCCACCCGCAGACCTCCCGAAGCAGCCAGAGACTATAGATAGAAACAGTTCCAAAACAAGGAGCACCAGACCGGAAAAGAGGGAGCGGGAAAAGGGTCTCTGCCCACAGCTGAAGAAAATGAAACTATTTCTGACACATCTTTCTGACTTTGTTGGTTTGTGGAAAGAAGCCATGCCACACAAATGTAACAATGCAATGATGTGAATGAGGTGTCTTGCTCTTCCCACGGTTTTACATTCATTTCAGACCTATGGGTACCATTATAAGTTTGTTTTTTTTACATATATAATAATAAATGTGAATGTAACATTTGGACCTAAATTGCTGGCATTGCTATGGTCCTGCTGCATGAGTTTTCTCAACTTTTCCATGTCATTGCACATCAGACCACCGCAGACCTTTGTCCCCAACACTCTGTTGGAAGAAGTCATTTAGGCTACTTAAGTAAAAGTAATGATACCATACTATAAAAACACCCCATTACATGTAAAAGTCCTGCATTTAAAATGTATCAACAAAATGTACATAAAAAGTAAAAGTGCAAAATGGCCCGTCAGTGGTATGATTATTATTATTATTGATGCATTAATAGCAAGCTGTACTTTATTGCAGTTGGTTGAAGTGGAGCTAATAACTACTTCATATGCTGTTGGGTAGTTTAATCTATAACAATGCATCATATTTAAGACGGTCGTATTTTTTGTATGTAAAATCTTAATCTGAAGCAGCTATATATGAAGAAAGGCATATAACCATGAACGGATCTTTAGTGACGCACTGATTAGCAGCATAGACGTAGCCTACTATTACATCACTTTTAGTCTGACAATAAAAAACCCAATACAAAACAGTGTTATTTCTACCATTTTTTCCCCCTTTAATCCTCTAAAGAAGATCTCTCTTAATTAGGATATATGCCATTTTAAATCCACCCAAATACACACATTCCACGTGTACTGCAGACATTTGCTAGTTGCAGATATGTTTCCAGTTGACAGAGGAAGGTTCTCTGGAAGCCAAACGATTCATTCAGGGCATGGCCTAGTTTAATTTCTGAATTGGAAAACACTGGCTGAAATTCCTGTATTTGACTTGTGGAATATATTGTACTTAGTCAATATGTGGCATTTATAGTTGTGACTGAAACGTCACTTACAGTCTGCATATTGGACCTGTTTTCCCTCAGTCAAGTATAATGTGATCTATTTTTTTTTTCTGAAATTCCTATCAGTGATATTTGCATGCTGTTTAATTTTACTACTTTATATAGCTACTGAACTGAAAACACCAATATTTACAGAGATGAATTATCTTAGATGCACTGATAGTGGTAGTGTACGAGGGTGTATAAATACACTTTGAGGCAAGAAAGCACATGAATGGATTTCTTTATATGGCTCATTTCTATAAATAATCCTATAATATCACCTCAACAATATACAAACACACAATGAAGTAAAGGATAATTACATCAATTTTAATAAATAATTCTACTTTAATATACAAATTGACAGTGCTTAGATTTTTAGTTAATCGTAACATTCATGAGTAACAGTTTTTTTTCTCCATCTCTTTTTTTTCTATACAAAAGCAAAGATAAGCAACAAACTTTATGTACACATAGTAGTCCAAAAAAGAGATCATTCTAACAGTAGCATGAAAACCAACTAAATACATTTTAGAGAACATGAACATTAAAGTTAGTGACTCTGCACAAGCAGCAAACTTGTATCAGACTTTAAATGAGGACACAAACAAACAGGCACGAATGGAACAGGTTTGCTGCAGAACAGGAAATTATGCTAATGAAATTTCTTACATTAAGTTACACAACTCCTGAGCAAATTGTAATAGCATGAGTTATACTGAACAGATTATACAGTATATTTGACTGACAAATCTAACACTCTAAATGTCCTTTAGAACCCAATTAAATAAGAAAGCAAATGTATAATAAGTAAATAAGTTAGCACTGACATATGACCCCATTGGATTTACACCGGTGAAAGAAAACTATCTGTATATATTGCTCTTACACAATATACTACCTCTATTGAGTGCAGTTGACACTCAAGAAATATGCACATTTTCAAGAGATAAAAGACAAAAAGTAAAATTGAGAAGGCCAGCTTATTAAATATTATCTCTATATTTGCGTAAGTAAAGGAGAGACAGCGAACTACTCCCTATTTTATCCAGTGACAATAAAGTATCAACAAAAACATTGGCCCACGTGTTTAAATAAGACATGAGTGATGGAACTTAAATTCACACACCAATGAGGTTGCATATTTAAGTGAATATATTGCACAACATACAAAAATAAGACATTTAATACTGCTCGTTATGCCGGAAATATAAATAGAAAACATTAAAACAAAATAAAAAATGAAAAACAAATGCAACTAATTCCACCTGTCCAGTCAGCTATATCGTGTTTCAAGTTCAACCAGTAAAGGCCATGTGTTGAGAAATCCAATTTATTTCTACATAGAAAACATTTGGCACCAATTCCAACTGGACTGAACAGAACGAGGTGGGTGAGTGTTACTGTTTGGAGTAACAAGTGCATGGGGTAGAGCTACACATCGCCTTATGACTACCTATGTTACAGTGTTTCCCTACCGTTATAAGTTTCACTCACACTCAGTGCAGTATACATTATGTACACTATATTGCACCCGCTGAGTGAGGACTGCACACTCCGCCCAGACACGCAGCCGATGCTGAGCTGCTTCAGGGCCGTGTCAGTTGACCTTATGCAGGCTGCTGGGGGTTGACGTTCATGTGCTGAGGGTGTCCCAACAGGCCGATCCTCTGCTTCTGCTTCCTCTGTTCTGTCATCTGAAGAGCACAGGAAAGACAGGTTTTGAAAAATCATTCCACCTGTACCTCTTCTAGCATGCACGTCCTCTTTCGCCGAATGCTCTTTCACTTTACAGAAACAAACAAACGCTGCACTAACTCTGCACACTGCTGACCTGAAACAAAGCTTTTGAAATCCTGCCAGCCTCGTCATTCACATTGCCGTGTCTTCTGACGAAAGCAGCAGAATACAAACTACTAATACTGAAACTCAGTCAAAATAAATTTCAGAGATCAAGCAAAGAACATGAGTCATAACACAGGTGTTAACCTTTATACCAGTAGGAACAAGAATGGGTTTTCTGCTAAGAATTAAGCTTACTTAACATAATGTAGCAATTTGCACCTCAACACTGAAACACAACAATATTAAAAGTGAGAAGACAGAGTGGTCTTGTAATGAGTGTTCCAGGAGAAATAATTCTGCATAGAGGGACGTGTTGGAGAAAATATCATTAAAACACTTCAAGTCGACAGTCTAAACTCAGTTATAAGTAGAAGAAGATAAGTAGATATCTGGCCTTTTTCACACTATAATTTTTTAATTAAGCCAATTTTCTTTGGAATGACACAACACACAGAACGCTTGTAGCACAATTTTCCTGGTTGCGCTCTACTCTGAATGATCTCAATTCAATGTTTTTAATTCATGGACTGACACTTTTACTTCTAAGTCAAAACAGGCCTGACAAATGCTGACATTGGACTGAAATGTGACCGATGGTACTGTGCCCTTCAAAGCTTTCAGCAACACAACAATCATTTCCCCATGTCTGGGTCAAAATGTCTCGGTAACATTCACTTCCTCAAAGATAGTTCTCATTTCAAGGGTAAAGACATTTTTACAATTCTGTTTACTAGAAACAGTAGATTGCAGCAATTGTGCAACTGAAGAATGTAGAATGCAGAATGTATTCTTATACTTGGAAGCACACGTCCTTTTTATTGCAAAAACAGTCTTTTAAAATGACTATCTCACTAACCAGTCTAATGAAAAGCAATTATTTTGAAGGAAATCAGGAAATTTATTTTATAACTTTGTGCTCTTCTAAATATTGAGAAAGGCGTTTTTCAGTAAAAAAATCAATCAATAAATAGATAACAAATAAAACCTCCAATCTTAGCCAACAGGTCAGTAATGAAATCCATAGAAACTTAAGATAGATCATTGCTCAATGATGCAAATAAAATCAGATTGAGAGCCTCATGAGCCGTGCTGACTCATCACCTTTTGCATTTAGTAAGCTCTGCATCTAAAGGGCAACGAGCGGCAAACAAACAAACCTCGAGCAAAGTCTGCTGTCCACATCTTTTAAAAAAAAACCTGTCTCTCGCTCTTCATGTTTTACCCACGCTGAAGTCAGAGGCATCAAAGCCAAAGTTTTCGTCTCTGTCAGTGTTTCGCTTTAGTTTAACCAACCTGTTCTTTGAGCTCGGTCAGCTGGCCTGACAGGTTGGACACCAGTTTCATGGTGGACTCCAGCTTCTCCTGCAGGTTTCTGATCTCATTCTGCTCCCCGTCTGCATCGCTGCTGACCAAGGACATGGCCCGCATCCGTGGGAACCAATCCAAGTTGTGGTCCTGGTAAACAGAAATTTGAATGGTTATGACCAATACATCATCGCCACATAATGAAACACATTCTTTATGGTACTTTCTTAAATCTGCTGTAAGTTTTGAAATTTTCTAAGCAGTGATTATTGTTCGTTCTAAATGTAATTCCTCTAATAAGCTGGTCTAATTTTTATCTTTCAGGGCAGTTGAAAATGCATCACACATTACAACACACAAATGGCATGAAGTGTGCACAACTGCCATACTCTATTTGATTTGTGTCTTTCACCGTAGGGCCTGTTTTGTACCTTTGACTGTGTGCAGTGATTTGAAGCCTGCTGTAAAAGCGGAATCAAATTAATCATGGGGGACTTTCCGTATCAGAATCACATGGGATATGAGGGCATTCTTGAAATCACTCGTAACAGGCAGTTCACTTCTCAGTGACATGTTTCCGTCACATCTAGTTTTACCATACACACAACAAAACTGGCAAACTTACAAAAATCTCTGAACTGAGACGGAGAAACAAACTTCCTCATTGAATGATACGCGCTTGCAGCGCTGAGATAAAACACACAGCTCTTGAATGTTCCTGTGAGCCACAGGCAAGAGCTATAATAAACCGTGTCACCAAGCGCACTAGTTCACCACAGTAACTGGGACTGAGGAACTGAGTGTGAGGGTGGAGGGTTAAAATTTGTTAAACTTAAGAGCACACTTTTGAAATATTGGCCGTAGCAGTGACTTCTACTAAGAAGAAGTTACAGTACAATATATGTCCTGACATGAATGACACCTTTGGCACATACTATTGGCACACTGGTGTCAGCAGCAACCGAGAAATGTTGTGTTGATTTTAATCACTTCTTTCACTGTAAAGTCAGAATTGTGCAATTAACTGCCAGTGAATGCTCTTAATACATGAATATGTCTGTGAAAAGATATTTCAAGAGCAGATTCTTTGATACATTATTTGATTGTTTGAACCAATTCTTTTGACACATTTCTGACTGAAGGTTGAGGTGTTGAAGCATGGCATACTGTGGGCACAAACTGTTTAAATGTGGTTGATGGTGTAAATTGATGGGCCAGCATAATCATGAAAGAACAAAAAGGCAGTTTTACATAGTGGGAGGTGTGGGATTATTCAAAAAGATTTCATTTTTGGTTGGTTTTTCATGTATTTTCTTTTAACGTAGGATAAAATAATGAAGCAAAAAAACAAAACGATCTGTTACAGTTATAATCCTTAAGATTTTCATAAATTATAACCTGTTTTTGATATCGTATATGGTCGACATTATTTCAGCATATATGTAATCCATTGTTACATTGATATCAGCCTCACTGTTTACTGTTCACTCTCCCAATGCTGTATCAGAAGTTACTGCTAATGCAAACCCAACATTTGTCACCATTCAGCTGGTGAAACACAGGGTGGCGTTTATTGTGACGCAATCACAGGAAACGCAACGTATTTGTCACAGAGATTAATGCTATCAAAAAGCTGCCCAACGAGTGTTTGCTGCCCTCAGAATTCTGGGACCTGTAGTATTAAACTGCACTTGCTGATACCAGCAGTAACCACAGACAGTGTTTCCTATACATTGATTTTATTTGTGGCGGCTCGTCACAATATCAAACATTGACCACCACATACTGATTTTCTTTTTTTTGTTAAACTATTTAAACTGGGTAAAACCTTATTTCATTGTAGAGCTACACGCAGCGCAATGATTCGCCTCAGGCCCTCCTTATCCCGTTCTTGCTCTCCCACAATTGACAACGGACCCGTCTGTTAATAGCCCTTCCTTTCCGTGCACATTCTGAATCGAAATATGTTCAGGCGCAAGAGGAATGATTGTTGTTGGCTTTTCCCCGCAGATAATTCCATAAGAATCAATCTGGAGTTCATGAATGGTTAGTATCATGAACACCTCTGCACAAATTGATGCATTCAAGTTAACTCTGATAAGTTACTCTATCTATGTTTTTAACACAATGCTGTCAATCTCGGAGACCCAACGCTTCAAATAAGTTATTAGCAAGCGTGCAAGGAGCCTAGCTAGTAAGGCTAGCTATAAGTTAACATAGAGAATACAGCTGGCTTGTTGAGGTTAGCACACTGTACATAGCTGCTCGTCAATATCGACTGCTCATGCAAGCGGATAACGTTAATGTTAATTCTTTAACTCTGAGTGGGTGTGTGTCTCCTTCCACGCACCCCCCCCCGACAGATGTTGCCAAATCAACCAGGACTGAAATCTTAAGGATTATAACTTTAAGGAAAAGTGATAGCATTTTTTTTTTTTTATATTTGAAAATAAAACTAGTATTATGATATGGAAAAATATACTTCATTGTACTTTATTTACTATACTTCAGTTTTAAAGCACTTTACTTGTACATATGCGAAAGTGGCAGAGACATGAAACCCGACACCTACAAACAGGGCTGAGGGCCACTCGGCTGCATTCTTTCACGCTTTCCATCTCCTCCGGCACTTGACCACCACTTGCCATTGTTAGTGTGCACTGTCTGAATCTGCTTCCAAATAAGCCAAAGTCATGGGAAGGCATTTATGTTTAATTGCTCACAACATAAACACGTATCCCACACAGCCATGTCAGTGTCATGTGCCCTCACTCAGCATAAGCATCAGTCCTAATGCAGTATGAATGAAAAGGGTGGGATGCTGCGTAGCCGCTGAGGTCACTGGCCAGTCACAGCAGTGCCGAAGAACTGGTCTGGAAAAGTCCCTAGGTTTCGGTGGTTGATTTGGAGACGTAGGGGCAAGTGAGGTGGCCGTCCGAACCACAAACCAACCCTGGGTCAGACGCCAGCCCAAGGGGAATCACACAACACTAAGATAATGAGCAGCACACACTCATTCTGAAAGGAAGAGAATACTGCTGTGAGCAAGTTCCACTTCCTGAATGCAAAGAGACACAGGCTGTGTTTACCTAGTTCACCTGCCTTCTGTCACCAGTGTTTCCCACACTCAGTTCTGCTCATATGCTGTCAAAAAAATATGAACTAAACATGACAGAGGTCATTTCCCCATTTTGGATACTGCCTACCGATTAAACACACGTGTGATTGTTTGACGACTTTGTCACCAGCAGCCCGGCCCTCTTTCCATCCCCAGTGTTTACAAATGAAAGCACTTCCAGTAAACTCAGAAGTGCAGCCACGACTTAAGACTCTACATCACGCTGGTTCAATGGAAACGACGGAAGTACATTTTTCATTATTAAAACCGCATGGCCATGACAGAGAAACAGGATGCTGTGTGGTTAAAACAGCAACAGAAAACGTCACAGTCATGCCACAAGCCACCTGACGAGCTGACAGCCCACTCAGCCAACAAATATGCAAATAAATGCCAAACGAATATCGCAAATCCAAACAGACACAGACAGATATGGTTTAAGCATATTTCGCTATACTCCATTAATAACTGTTTTGAATGTTTGTGGCCATGATTGTTTCAAATTGGCTCATGGAGCTGGGGGCAGCCTGCAGTGTTGAACGCAAGAAGAATGAGGACAATGAGCGTGAGCCAGGCATCATCTTTTAACACCTTAGATGTGACACTTCACTCAGAGCCCTCCACCATTGACGTCAGTCCCAGTCATTGTCAGAGTAGTCTGATTTCTACACCCCCTTCTGTCCTGTTGCTTCTTCCACGTTACTGCAGCATCAAATAAATCGAAACACAGTGGGAGAGAGGCAGTACAGATTGAAGAAATTGGGCCTACAAATCATGTTGCTGATGAAAATCATGAGTAAATCTATAATAAACTGCATAAAATACAGCAGCATGATCTAACAGCAAAAAATGTATAGGGGCATATAACCAATAATTTATTTGAACACAATTGCGTGCTACTATTGAGAGTCACTGATTCTTCCAAAATTATTTCTGAAGTGTTTTGGAGTTTATTTGTTTGATTTTTACATTTATTATGCATTGTGAAACTTTTTGTGCATATAGCAAAAATTGGGGCTATATAACACAACACATATACTTCAAATGTGAGAAATAATAGAGAAAGTGTCACAGATGCTAAATATGCGTCAGAAATATGTGTCTTGCTAAACAGCAAGATAGGTATATAGAGCATTTTCATAAATAAGGGCAAAATACATAAACACACAATATATGATTGTAATTTTTCCCCCCGTACCAGTACTACTGTACCTCTCCATGGTACAAAGGAAACTGGGAAAAGTTTTGCTAAGTTTGCACACCTAACGAGTTTTAAATTGAATTATTTACACATTGTACATTGTATCTGTGTTAAATAAATGTTGCATGTCGTCCCTCTCTCTCCCTCTCTCTCCGTGCATTTACTGTCTATATAGCTATCGCTGTCAAATAAAACCATAAATGAACAAAAAAATAGTGCTGAAAAAATGTATTCCTTACTTGTAACAGAACTCAACTTAAGGACGTAACATAATCTCCATGAATGATGTAATAAATGTTTTATATGAGAGAAGCTCTGTGAACACTGCAGTCTTTGTAGACAACAAGACATGGATGCCCTGTATCAAACACATGCATGTGAAGCTGAGGGTTAATGTTAAGGAGGACTGGGTCAGTTGACCATCGGGGTCTTTTGCACCATGCGTGCCTTTCCCTGCTCCGTCTGCCCCTTCAACCTGCTGGTCAGAACGAACCCTTGGTAAACTCCTTTTGGCTCAGCGGGGTGCAAGGTTAAGGGGGACGGGGGTTAATCCCAAATCAGGTGGTTCCTCACAAGATGAGAAGAGCGTAGCAGATCAAGGCAAAAGGCATCAAAGTGGGCTAAATGGCATCTAATGAGAAACTGTGTCAGAAACTGACAGCAGCACAAGTGCGTCAGGGAAGCAACCACTTCAGAAGAAGGGGCTTTCCTCTGGCAGTTAAAAATGCTTTCTAATCGCTCACATGCTACGACTATGATGCAACAATAAAAACAATCAACTTTCTGTCTAGTTTTTTTATTTTTCTACTGGGAAAGAGTTTGTCTGGTTGAACCAATTGTGACATAAAAAGCCAGATTGGACGAGCGTGTGTGTATCTGATGTGTTGCTCTTTCGTTTCGTATTTGTACCGCCAAAGACAAATACTTACTAGTTGAGATTTCCACGTTTCCATGATAATGTAGTCTTTACTAGAACTCGCATCACTTTTTGATGTCATTTAGATTGTTTTTTTGTTTTTTTTCCAATCAGTTTCAATTGCACCATCTGAAGTAATGTTTTTAACATTCAACATGGAAAAAATAACCTATAAAGAAAACCTCTTTTACTATAATACACAAATCACAATATATATATCATAATATAATACAAAATTATTTAAAAACTTAAAATTTTATTTTTATATTCTCACACTGCTGCTTAAATAATGAGGCTACCTCCTGGTTTGCCTAAGTGCCTATCATGAGGTGACATGAAGGGTGAGATCTGTGTGTGTGTTTAGCAAGGCATGGCTGCTTTGGGGGATTAACACATTTTATGCCAATGGCAGACTCTGTCTGAAAGTTAATTCTGCATTCCCAAAGCTGACTTGTCTGATAATACTTTGGAAGGATTCAAGGTCACGGAGGCAGGGATTACATAATGCAGTCCTGGTAATCTGTGTCAGATGAGGTAAAAAGCTAAATATGGCCCATCGCCGGTGCAGAAAAACAAAATGACTGCAGTAATCAACTCAGTCCAAACCCATATAAACCTGATTGCTGGAGTCACAGCGCCTACAGTGTTGATTAGTGGTGACTGATATAGTGGTGCACGGAACTTCTGCATGCGTAGTCTCTGAGGCACATGAATTGCTACCTGCAGCAGCAAACAAGGTGGGGCAGAGCTTTATTCTGAAAGGAGGGGAGCTTGAAGAATTGAGGATTTGTTCACAGCAAATATATTTTATTTATTCCAAACATGACCCTCTCTCAGTTTACCTATAATAGGCCCTGCAGTGTAGATCTTAAGGTTTTGTATGTAGGACTTTTGAACAGTTCAAATACATGACAGCATCCTTACCCTGATCATTTCAGCCACATAGCTCTCCGGGCCGGTGTACTCTGTCGAATCCTTGACCTTCACCAGGACGATGAAGAACAAGTAGTGCCACATGTTGTGCTCAACTTTGATGTGTTCTTCGAAGGTAACTGTCTTATTGTCAAACTTGTCTCTCTCCAAACCTAAAAATGAAAGGATACAACCCCACACACACACCACAAATAAACACAGTGCTCTCATTTCTTTGGAAGAGTGAAGAAATACAATTTATGTTGCAACATGACATAATCATTCTTGTGACCTAAATCTGGATGACTGAAAAAACAAGAGGAAATGGGGTCACAAGGGAATGGCAAGACAAATGTCAGAAGTGAGATTTGCTAAAAATGTTCACGTATTGTTTGTCACACCAAATCCCTTGAGTCCATATATGTTCTTGCACTGCATTTGCAGTTAGTGTTGCCCAACACAGAACAGTAACAGTAACCAGAACTGACCAATGATTGCTCACATGTAATGCCACTAAGTGACTGTTTGAGTGATTTCTAAGGCCAGTGTGTGACTAAGTGTACAGTCTAACATGGTCAAGACCCATATGGCAACAGGAAGAAACACTCCTCCTCCACAGCAGCACCTGCCATGACTAACCATTCATTCTGGGAAGAGGAGGCGTATTGTTGTTTATACTACCCAGAAAAACAGCCCCCATTTTGCACAGAGCCCTGACACGAAGTTGCAACACAGCAGTCGCATGCTCATACAACAGACCACTCGGTTGATTTCTCTTGATTTCGTCATCATCTGCAAACATATGCATTCACACCTGCTGATTGTACGGCAGCATCGATTGCAGCTTCGACTCGAATGGAACTGAAAGGCATTTCTGCTTTATTAAATTCTAAGAAGGGAGTACGACTACTATACAGCTATGATGGGAAAAAGACAGGAAAAAATGTGTCAAAGGTCATGAGTCACATTTCACTAATGTTGACTACCATGCATCTGCATCAACTGCTGAGTAGGCAGAATGGCTTTAATGGTTAAAAAAAACAAAAAAAAAACATGGAAAATGCCTCACCGCAAATGAAACATGTTGTCTTCAAGATTTCCTCTTTTTTCTGCTTCTCACTCCTCAGGTCAGCAAAGGTATCGATGATGACACCAAAGATGAGGTTGAGGACAATAATGATGACCATGAAGAAGAAGAGTAGGTCATAGATCACCCTGGCTGCGAAAAGGGGCTCCTGTTGGATGCCAAACAGGAGAAAACTTGTAAGAACAAGAAGCTGGTGTCACATTGAGAATGTCATTGTCACAGGTGACGTTCACGGTCACGTTGATAAAGATAAAAAATTGATATCACCAACTAGTATTATATAAAAACACAGGGATTTAGATGCTGATGTCATTTTAGGTGAGCAGAGGGACATCCACTAAATAAATATTAAGTTAGTAATATGTATTTATTAGTAATATGTATTCAAGATTTTAATTTATTTTTCATGTATATAGACACTGATCTGTGAAATCATTTTGAAAACTGAGAAAAGAATCTTAGAAACTTGTAAATCTAGATAAATTTAACAAATAAGCAGTGAGATGTCAAGTTTAATTGCTAAAACTGATCAGATGTCAAGTTTTGTCTAAAACTAAAGGGTGGGAAAGCTATGTTGACATAAATATGGAGCCCTTTAATATATAAGGATACTATCCAGTTGTACATAAGCCATCTTTGTGTCTCAAATACAACCTGACAGAAGTGAAAACAGTACAGAGAATTCACATGAATGTAAGGCTAAATGAGTTTAACTGAGTTTATATGAGTATGTATGAGTAATACCCTCATTCTATGGGTCAAACTGCAGATCTAACATATATTGTGGCAGTGTACATAAGCACCATTAATGCTTTTTTTTTTTTTTTCTGGCAGCCTCTTTGACCTACCAGCAGAGCACATCTTTCTCTCACAGAGAGCCTCTTTAGACAGCCTTCACTGCACTTCTTCCGAGTCACCTCATCCTTTTGACATGGAATTAGCCAACCATTCTATTTTTTGCTTATTGGGTTAAATATGCTATTCACTTTTTGAAGTAAGAGTTAAATAAAATCATGGCCTCATTAAAACATAAATGCCCTTTAAAGATCTCATATTAGTCTTTAATTGAATTCAACTTAATTTAATCTTTGTGTGTGGTAGGGGATTGTGCGAGCATGTTTGATGTGAAATGTATTTTGTTATCAGATCGGTAAGATGTCCAAGTTTACTATAATCCAATAAATTGTAGAATACAATTTTAAGGCCAAAAGGGGATAAAAAGAATAATTTTGGAAATTTAATGATACTGTTTTTCACACTCTCAATCTAAACTCGACTTTCTTTCTTGTTGTTGCCTTCCTGTGCCTTGTACCTCTTTGGATGGCTTCCGCAGGACGTCCCCAACACCTCCTCCACTCCTGAGGCCGTGACTCAATACTGTGACAATGCACATGAGCAGGGAATCACATGTTCGCTCCTTGTCCTCGATCACCACCGCTGATGGCTGGACGGATAGGGAAGCTATGGAGACACACAAATACTGTCAAACAGTCATTTCTTGTGTAGGCTGAATGCAAAGGTTTGTATGCTCGATCAGCTGCATTGCTACTACCAGTCAACAAGGCCTTTAAACCTAATTCCATAAAGAAGAGAAGCCACTAAAATAACATCTACACTAAAAATAGAACACCTTAAACCCAATATACAACAGACACTATAAATGCATTTGAAGTCTCATTTCATACTCTACTATTGGTTTATTGAACCAACCACATCAGGGGTCATTGAGGACATAACAAGATGGGGAATCTTCTCAACTATCCACATAAAAACAAGTCACCAGACTACCATCATGAGCCAGCCTAGTAGGGATGGATAGGGAAGCCTAGACAAGGCCAGGCCCCAGGCAATTTGAGGATTCGACATGGTTGGCTGATCAATTTTAAGGCGGCACACATGTTCATCTTTGATTGGAGGCTTTTCTCCATCAAGGTCAGTAGGCTTGCAAGAACTTGTTGTTTGCGGTAAGAAACTCTCTGCGCCATCACTGAGTGGACCCATCGACCTGCTTGTACCTAATGGTAATTAATCCCTAACCTTTCAACCGTGGGCCCCTACATCAGGTCTTAACTCACAAGGAGTCTAAACCCCCGGTGTTTCACCCAGCTCCCTGAAAGCCCCCCGTTGGCCCAACCAGGTTTAATCCCATGACCACCCGGCCGCCCAGATTTACAGCTCAGTGGGATGAATCTCTTCTGACGGAGTCAGATGTCTGCAAGGACATGAAGACCTTTACACAGTCACACATACAAGCTTGCACTTACACAGACAGACAGACAGACATAAGCACACAGTCACACATAAATACTTGGGAATCTCGAGAGACATGCATGCACAAACACGTGGATTTAAACTTAAAAGAACCTTTTGACCCCGTCGCTCCCCCCTCCACCCCAGCCTCACACAGACACACAAAGAGTTACCTTTCACTTTTGTCAACCTACCATCCACCACAGCCTCTCCTGAACAGTTCTCCCCATTTTCTTTCTGGCACACTCCACCAGAGAAGAACTCTCCCACCATACTGGCTCCATGCTCTATTCAATTGGGAACAAGTCTTTACAATTTGTACACACATTAATGGTGGCATCCTTTATATGAACAAATTATTGGTGATGCTAAAAGCAAGGTAAGCATAGTCATTAAACTGGACACACATTTTTCATATTCCTTAGCTTCACTTTGGCTACATGTATTTTCACAGAAATCCGGTGTGTGTGTTTGTGCTGCAGAAAAACATTCCATATTTCAGTCACTTGACTGTCTGGGTCAGGGAGGGCAACTAATTTCATCCTGCTAAGGGAATGAGAAAAAAATCTGTATTTCTATGTACCTAGTGTTTTGTTGGGTATCCTGTCGACAGCCAAAATGAAATCGTCTTTGAAGAAGATATAGCCCACAATGGAGAAGAGGTAGACGAGGATAAGAGCCAGCACGGCTGTCAGAACAATAGAGCGGCCATTGCGGGTCACACTCTTTATTACGTTCAGCAAGGTTTCTTCTCGGTAGACAAGATCAAAGAGCTGGAAAGAGGAAGGATTCAGAGATGTGTGAACAGTATGTGTGTGGGGAATGTGCAAGAAAAAAGAGAGAACTGTGTGTGTGTGTAAATGTAAGCATGTGGGCTAAGAAAGGCCACAGCGGACCAAGGACAATTTTTTTTTGTTTGGATCACTTTTAAATCTCCTTGCCAACATCTCATGGTTAAATTATGTTGGTAGAGAATATGTACACCTTCATGACCAATCAAATGGCATCTAAAGCCCATTCTTATCTCATGTTTCTCTGCATTACAGTGCAAATTAACAATGAAAAACTGTACACTATGCTGTCTTTATTTCTATTCACGACAAGTTGGACATTCTTGTTAGTATACCACTACGTAGGGTGTCTGTGTCCATGTGTGTAATTATGGTTAAGTTTTTATGTTTTGTGTGTGCTGACGTACTAGCAGGCTGTAAAAGAAGACATGGACAAAGACCCCCAGGCTGCAGATAATTAGGTAGAGCAGGTGGTACAGGAACTCCACATCCATGATCATGGCTATGTAGCCACGTGTGAAGGTTCCGCGGTTCCCGACGAAGCTCATCAGGAAGATGACCTTATTACATAACTGAAGAACAATGGACACCACAGAGACAACATGTAGAGGACAGCGGCATTTCACAAGAGTGCACAGAATGTTCAAACTGAGAAGGGAAGGCTTACATAGCTGTATTTGTATCTTTGGGTAGATCTTCAAATGCTTAATGTTCAGAGCACTAAAAATAAAGTGGATGTGGCTGACCACAAGAGTGATGTGGAATCCCTCTACTTCATGTGTCAACGTCAGCTATGAGTGGCATTTCTATTAGCAGTTGTAATGCTAAACCAGTGTGTCCACATCTCTAAGTTTAATGTTTGGTTAATGTTTGGTATGTGACTGCGCCTTTTGTCAAGGCAAATTCCAGTCAACCATCTACCGGGTGATAAAGCGTCTATATGCAACACCGCACATGAGTGCTCATCACCTATCTGAACACTTACATTGAAACCCCCCAGCAGGAGCAACGTCGGCTCCAGGCCTACAGAGAAGATCAGGCGCAGGATGGTGGAAGCAATGAGCGCCCGGATGCCGTGAGGCTGAGGCAAGATGATGACTATAGCCAGAGAAACCAGCATGGCCATCCACAGCAGGGCAGACAGATGGGGCTCGAGGGTACCTGAGGGTGAAGGCGGTCACATTAAACATATTGTTCTCTTTTTACCATGTCAACAAGAGGCTAATTCAGTTACTCAGTAGATACTGTAACTGTACAACACACTCAAAACATGGCTTAAAGCATTTGAGAAACTAAAACTAAAAAGTGTTTTTTTAATCTGAAAATGTAACTATAAACCTCAACACCTTCACTCCGATTGATCTACTTTGCTTATTCAGAAAGAACTGTGACATCAACATTTATGTGCAGTGTTATAGTTGCAGTAAAAGTATGCTGAGCATGCATGCTTTTTTCAGCAAGTTCTTCTTTCATATTTACTCATTCATAAATATGCTTCGGAAATTTGATGCCATGACGAGACTGTTTTTGAGAGAAGGGACAAGATTTGCTTCTTTGTTCTCACGCTTCTCTACCTCTGAGGTCACCACACCTACAAAAACACAACTTTTAGTGACGCATATGTGTCTTGTATGTCACCACGAAGCACGAAATACAATGACCAGGTTGGATACCAGGTGGAGAAACTGAAGTTGACTTATATACTATTTGTGAATGAAGTTTTATTGATGGGCTCCATCTGTTACCAGGACAAAGACATCTCAGTGGTTTCATGCATGAACCCAACAGTTTTGGAATTAGATATTAGAAGAAGAGCTCTTTGCCTGTGTGTGTGTGAGAGTGTGTGTGTTGGTTATGTATTCCACATCAATCATTGCAGGTCAACAAAGCGTTATCATGCGCTCACCAGGCACTAGCTCAGCGCCAAGTCTTGACCAGCATGTAGTGGAAAGGCTGCATCATTTTGTCAATGTTCATTTAATTCCTCTTAACACAAAAATACATTTATTAAGTTGGAAATGTGGTCAGTCAGACACCAAGAACACCACTCTGGACGTCTCTTTACATCCCCTCCCTTCTGAGGCCTCCTTCTTCTCGCCTCTCTGTGTACAGATCACATGACAGTTACATAACCCCTGGTTGGCTAAAAATACACTTGGCTCCAGCTAAATTTCATCAGGGATGGTCCTGGGTACTGCATCGTAACAGGCCGCCTGGGCGCTTGGACTTGGCAGCCAACCGAGACACAGCAGCTTGTACGTCATACGCCTACAGTCTAAGACTATTCATCATTCTGACTTGCTTACTCTACAGCTATAAGAAGATAGAGAGACTGACCTTTGCACTAAAGCACTTACACTTCACCAAAGTAAATTCTACATAAAGCCTGATGTTTGCTATGATGAAAACTGAGATTTTACTTTACATATCAAAGTTTCTCTTATTGTTGGAAGGTGTCTGAGCTACAGTTCCGGTGTCTGATTCTACTTGCATGGTCACATTGGAGCAGTGCCCGAGACAGAGTGGAGGCTCTGGCACTTTCTATGGGGTCAGGCAAGTCTTGACCAGTGGTAGTCAAACACCCACCTGACTGGAACAACAGCATTAACCATTAGAAGTCTGGAGTTATTCAAAGTGTTTTTATTTTCTAGGACATCTGGCCACTACTGGGAAAAGTTCCTAACCACAGTTTCTCTTCAACAAACCACACATACCTCCACTGACAGACACGTGAGTGAGGTGTGCAGCTGATACAATAAGGCAATTTCATGGTGTTTAAGTTGTCTATACAATCTGCAAATTAAGCATACCTTTAATGCTACAGAAGCATCTCAATGTCAAACTTACAGTAAATGCTTGTCACGCCCAAATGAAGTTCACTGGAGTAGTTTGGTTTATTTGAGGGTTACAAGCAGTTGGCTTGAATATTAACAAGAGACGTCTGAGCTCATATGTCCAGGACCCAATCCAAGACACAGTGTGAGAATGTGTGTGTGTGTATGCATCCATGCAGACATTAAATATTCACCATTGAGCAACTTAAAGGGCAACTCCGGTATTTTTTAACCTAGGCCATATTTTTACAAATTTTGGGGTTGAAATTAGATTTTTTTTTCTTTTCACTTGATAACTGGCTGCAGCTTGAAACCAGCATTGCTTAACCCATCTTGCACTGACTGGCGTGTCCTAGAATGAACTGCTAAGCTCTCAGAAGACCTTTGACACTGAAAACCTCATGGCGTTTCTAGAGCTAAGCTAACAACCTCTTTTTTTGTCTCCTCCATTACCACTGTGAGGAAGTTCAAACAAAAGGGACCTCGCCATTTGACCCCAGAGAGAACAATTGAAAGTTTATGCGAATCACAATGTGTGTCTTCACTCTGCTACTCTGCACTAGAACAATGCAGGCCTTAACAGCTGTGGCTTTTCACATCCCCACAAATACTGCCCTCGAGGAGAACTGAGACAAAAATGAAAGGAATAAGAGACAGCAAAACAAAAATAAAACTGAAAGTGCACGTAAAAACATGCTCAGGTCTGTCACTTATTCCTTTGGTTTGTGAAAAACCTTCTGTCATGCAGGAATTGGTATCATTTAGGCATATCCCTTTGAATTAGGTATTAATCTCTAAAGTAATCTGTCGCACCTTGTGACCCAACACCAGACTAGGTTTTCCCAACCTAAATCTGTACATTTAGGCCACATGACAGGACCTGACTGACCAGGGGTTAATATGGTGTGGGGAATAAGGTCAAATATTTAGATCCCACAAAAGGAACAGAATTACCCGTTTCTTTTGTCTTTGTAATTCCTGGTAAAATTGTTTATTTTAAACCAAGAGTTCTGTTTGTTTTCTATTGTCTACACTCCGTGTTGGAAAGTTGTTTATCTCCATGTTCTTTATATATATATTCATTTAACTATATTTGAGATTACATTGACATCTAAAATGTTTCAGGATTGGCAAATGCTTGAAAATGTTTTTTGTTGAAATGCATGATGAAATCCAAATATCATTGATATTACAGAGCTGACCACAGATAACAGTCTAAGCAATTAAACAAATTATTATAGACTTGATTGTCCGTAGACGTTCTTAGAGTAGAATTTTCAGTTCAGTTATGTAGTCTGATGCTGCATACATATGGGATGGATGGTAGAAGATTTCCATGTTTACGACTTGTGAGACGGTTGTATATATAGTCATGTGAAAATACTTTGTATTGAAAGTGTAATACTAAATCCATTTAATTTGGTCTCAATTACCTTGAATGATGGATTTTGGCTGATTTGTTTGGTTTTCAGACACTTTGGACAAGTTGGACTTATATGAGCTTTTCGATAATAATTTCATAATCTCGACTTGAATGCTGACAGCATTTACGTCCGAAAGTGGTAATTACAATAAGTCTGAATTAACATGGCAGCAGCATCAATGTCAGGACAACCTTTTCAAAATTCTATTGCTAGGAAACAGCTTGGGTCCGTGTTTTCCTGTCAGCGACTGATACTTGCAAACACAGCGACTTGGACAGTGACAGAAGGACGAAATGCTCAAATTAAGCAATAGACGACATCCTCCGCAGTCTCACTATTGAAATAAATGGAGCAAAAGTTTTTCGAATTAGAATAACGTTGCATTTAAATATACGTTTGTCATCGTTTCCAACATTGTCCTCGTAGTACAAAAGGCTGTTCAGTACATTTTTTGTTGTGTGGTTTTAGTTCTCTATTTTTTTTCCAAAGTTTTAAGGATATCAGTCGTGTGTCTTTTAGAAAGCCTACTTTTAAATGCTTGTACAATGACACTGACCTGTCCTTCTCCTGTGCCAGTGCAACATGCAAAAGTCTTGGATCCATTAAGAGAGTTTCAATTTTAGTCAGTAACATGGTCTACAGCAGTTTTGACACAGATTAACAGATGAATTAAAGGATGCCATGTTGACATGAGAGTAAACTAAGAAGTCTGACATCTGACTTTTTGCTGTATGTGTATCTGCCTCTTATCCGGTTGGTGTCACTTTCACTGGTATCTCAAAGTTGATAGTCAGTAGCATGGTATTGTGTTTCTGGCCTTATGGGGAGACCACAGTATTTACGTTAAGTCTGTACACACACAAACATACACCTAATTAAAGCTGCAAGCAGCGATGAACGGGCCCGAGCACCTCCCGCACGTCGGGGAGTGCAGCATCCGCCACTTCATGAATTACTAAAAACTAGTTTCTGTGTTCTCTGCATGTTTGACCGATGGCAGAGCTCAGCTCCTACACACAAACACGCAGCAGAGCAGAGAGTCTGCTGTGGAGATTATCATTTCCTGATGTCAATAGGTGGCGCTATGACTATCAGTGAATTGTGGCATATATATGCCTTCAGGCCGGTGTTGTCATAAAACATGTGAAGTTTGGAGCAGACTGGACAATGTAAAGTCCACTTTGAAAGCACTTCCTGTTTGGCGGCAAAGCGCAGCCATTTAGCCACACCCATTTCCAG
>LKNJ01002544.1:0-59984 GCA_002120245.1 Maccullochella peelii
GTGTGTGTGTGTATGTGTATATACACAGTTGTCATCATCGGCAGATTAATCGCTAATTTAAATAATCAGCCCTAGTCAACTGCTCACATAATTTCCTCAAAGCTTGAACTCTGTTTTAGGCACACCTGCTCTGTAACACAAGTGCCAAAAGCAGTGGGTCTCAGAAACCTCCACACTGCTGGGATTTTCATGGAATTACCTTGTAAGTAAAGTCCTACTAAAACAACTTGAACCAAAACATAAACGTGGCCAAAACTAATCAACATGACGCGGTAGCATCTGCATGGCGCTTCTATTGAATTGTTCTAGGCATGCTGAAAACAAGTTCAGGTTGTACAAAGCAGGTGTACCAAACAAAGTGACTATGAAGACTATATTAAATCAAGGCATTACACAACCGATAGTAGTAACCACATTTCCTGCAGTTACTTTTGAATGACATCACTTAGCAGAAGGTGACAGAAGGCATTCCAGGTTTGCTGTCATGCTTACAGCTAATCTGACCTGCAGATATTTTGGTGGAGTTTCTCCTGCAGCTCAATGAAGCTGTCATAGCGCTCCTGTGTGAAGGTGATGTTCCTCAAAACTGCCGCCACAGCATAGGGTCGCACTGCCGCAGTCTGCACAGAACAAACATATTAGTAACAAACTAAGTGGTAATACACTTATTTATTTGATTTATTAAGTAAACTAATGATAGCTTCAGGCCACAAACTATTTGTTTGCCATTAAAAATGATCAATGTTACCACCCACCTCCTTAGTAATAATCAGCCTCTGAGGCTCCCCGCTGGCTGGGCTAACACGTCTGTAGCGAGGTGCCTCCAACCTGCAACACAAATACAATCTCTGTAGCAACAGCGTAGCAAGTCTGCATGTACTAAACACATAATGGAGAAGCTCCTTGTATTTAACCAAGTCTCACAAAATCAAAAACACATCTCTCCAACATAAGAATGCCATTATGCTTCTCTGTTGTGTCAGCACTGAATGACACTGGTCAACCTTGGCATGCATTTAGCATCATCCTTCACTTAGATTGTAGCAACCACAGCAGTGTGCCAGTTCTATCACACAAGATACCACTCACTTCTTCATGAAGACCTGCAGTCCACGGACCAGCCCTTCCAGACACAGCAGGTCATAGCGGTTAGCTGGTACATCAATCTTGTACAGGATGATGTCAGACGCTCCTGATGCCTTGGAGTCCCCCTGCTCTCGGCTGATTAATTCCTTCTCTGAGGTCTGCAATAGGGTAATTTTTTGCTATGTCAAGTCAAACTTCACACCATGTGAAAGGTCTAGAGAAAGGTCTATTGTAATCATGAAATAGGACACATATTGGGACACTGTGGTTTGACATCCTTTAATGGTTTACTCACAATTTCATCCAGCTCCAGCCCAAATTCAAAGCACAGCTCGTCAAACTCCTCATCAGCTAAAACAAGAAGCAAACAGCCATTATTAAAAACAGTTTTATATACAGTTAAATACCCACCGGCTACTATCTGCTCAGATTTAAA
Organism: Maccullochella peelii; assembly: GCA_002120245.1. Classification (NCBI taxonomy): domain Eukaryota; kingdom Metazoa; phylum Chordata; class Actinopteri; order Centrarchiformes; family Percichthyidae; genus Maccullochella; species Maccullochella peelii. The sequence goes on from LKNJ01002544.1 coordinate 1,523, forward strand.
TGACAGGAGCCGGCGGAAATGATGCAATCATGTTAATATCCAATACAGAGATGTCAGTGCACTATAAGACTACTTTCTTATTGTCACACACATCAGCATAAATAAGCTAATACTAACATTTGTATTTGGCACGAATTTCAATTAAAAATGGTACTTTTCTCATTCAAGATAGTAATAGTAAAGTAATAGCTGCTCGTGAGCAGCTGCTGCGTTGCTAACCATCAAGCTAATAAATTCAGGCAGTACTTTGAATTCCTCTGTCTTCTAGAGCCAAAAGGACATTTGATAACCATGCTGCCAATTTCTCCGTTACTTGAATATATAGTAAATATCACTTACTGTATGTTTTGCCCAAAGCTTTGAAGAGAAGATCCCTTTTAACCCCGACAGTCGGCATGTTGGCTACTAATCCTCCTCAGCCCAGCGGAAAAGGACCCTACCAGCCGGCTGTAGCTGTCTGGAGCGATGCCTGAGTGAAAACCACAAGTTAGAAACATTGTAGCTATCCATGTGTGACAAATGTAATTAATTCAATCCGAAATAAGGTCTCTTTTCCTAGCCACACATAAGACACAACAGATAATAACCATGTCATATTTCCCATGGTTTATTAAGAGAAGTACATAGCTACATAATATTAATGAGCTCTAAGAGAACAAGAAATAACATTAAATTGAACCCATGTAAACTTTATTTACGATTTTGTTTAGTTTTTTTGTCACAATGCATTTTTATTTTATATATGCGTCCTTCACTTTAGAGCCATTGATGAAACATTTCCTTTTGAAAAATTAAAAAATTAAAATTCTTTGCTTTAGAAATAGTTGTCTAGAAGAACATCAGAACAAACACCAGTGATATCACATACAGGACTTATACTGAAGAACAGTGGAATCAACATGTATTCAAATCTTTTTTCTGAGCCTGAGGAGAGCAATCTCAGTGAAGTGTTTCTGGTGAAGGCCAGATTGCCTAGGGATGTTGCCCAAGGATTTTAGACAAAAAACAGAGCTGGATGTGCTTATATTAATGATGCAGACAGTATCAAGGGAGTTAACATGCCTTCATGAATAGCACCAAAGACCTCTATGTGAACAGATTGTGGTATAGCATGTAATAGATGACATCTGCATATGAGAAATGGTATTGCAGATGACAGGAGCATCAGGTTTATTTTCATTAAAAGAACAGTTAAAAGAACAATCTTACACTGAATATTTGTATTGTTAGCAAAATATGAAAAATATTTTCCCTCATGCTTAGAGGAGCCTAATGAGAAAAAAAGTTTATTATTCTGGCAGCACAGCTAAAAAACAGATGGCATTCAAATTCTAAATTTGAAAGAATCTGCTTGAGTCATCTGACTTGGTGCTTAGTGGTTAAAATTGATGGCAGATGCATTCCAATCATGAAATGATTAATTAACCATATACTCCTATTAATTAGATAGTGGCGTGCCGGGAATGAAGGATTATTATTACAGTCCTGACGAGAAAGTGGAGACAGTGGGCAGGCAGCCTCATTTCACCATTTCATTTTTCCAGTAATAAGTCTATCTGTAAATCTGCTTGTCTTTCTGCTTGTCTCCATGATATACCACACTGCCCCTGCATGACACTGCAGAGTGAGTCATCATCACACTGCCAGTGGCACACTTTAATTGCTCCATTTTTCCTAGGTCTATAACAATACAACAGAAAAAACTCAATATTCACCCCTCTTTCTTTCTCTCTCAACCCACCCAGTAGAGGCAGATGGCCGCCCACCCAGAGCCTGGTTCTGCTCGAGGTGTCTGCCTGTTATAGGGAGTTTTTCCTTGCCACTGTCACCTAGTGCTTGCTCATGGTGGGAATTGTTGGGTCTCTGTAAATAATATTATAAAGAGTATGTTCAAGACCTGCTCTATATGAAGAGTTCCCTGAGATAGCTTCTGTTATGATTTGGCGCTATTGAATGAATTGAATAATTGAACTTAATAGAAAATCTGGATGACAGCTGCACTCCCTGCCCTGAACAACTCCCGAGTGTGTGTGTGTGTGTGTGTGTGTGTGTGTGTGTGTGTGTGTGTGTGTGTGTGTTAGTGTCATGGACATCTTCGTTAAAAGTGTTTTGACAGTTGGGTATCCCAACTGTGCATGCATGTGTGTGTTTTTGGCTGGGTGGGGGCTTTACAAATTGCACTGGGTCACAATTCTGTGTTAAGGCAGGATACTAAGAATTGGATGAGTAGTGTTTTATCTAGTTCGGCATTATCCAGGTAGTGGTTGTAGTGGGGTAGTCTGTAAAGTTTGAAATTGGGCATTGTTCCTGTCATGATGAACCCCAACCCCCATTCTCCCAGCAGAGCAGATGTCTAAATCATGTCACCATATGTTTAAATTTAGACCATAATTAAACAAAATTTAGATGCACAGAATTGTATTGTTACTGCGCTGCAACCATGACTCATCTACAAAACGAAACGTTAATCTGGGGCCAGTCCAGGACGCCTATTTTGATCTAACCCTTGTGAGTGCCGTGCGCGTGGCCTCTACTTCCTTCTGACCCTCAGTAACCCATGCGGTCACCTCGAGCCCTCCTTCCATCTGGCCCGGCCCCTAGCACGCGCCACCTTCACGAGTCCAATCATAAAGCAGGGAATGCCTTCCCCTCCCAACCCGCCATCCATCCTCGTATAACAACACGACGCGCGTGTCACTTCCGGGCTCGGGTAGATTGCAGAGTGCAAATATCAACGTTTAGATTAGAGGCGGTGGATGAATTCGTTTGCAGAGCTGTCTCATACAGGGCTTGAACACAGCGAGGGGGAAAATCGGATCTCTACTGCTGTCGCCGGGATAAAGTGACACCGGGGCAGAAACATCCACAGGTAAGTTTCTTTGTCGTTTAGGTAGCCTGCAGGTTTGTGATGCGCGTTTATACCCAGATGTGCGGGATGCTGCAGTTGCGTCAAGTTGCTCAAGATAGGCAGAAGCAACTCTGGAAGTAACGAACTGGATTCTTCTAAAAAAAAATTAAAGCACGAGACTTTTTTTTTTGGCTCCCACGTTGCGCTTTATTTCATGTTGTTTCGAATGTAGCACGTTACAGTTAGGCTACTTTGCTAGCTAAATTAATGTTATCAAGTGAGAATAAAGAGAGAGAGAGAGAGAAAGAGAATAACTAATGCAATTCCTATTTTTACCCTCAGCTGAGAACTCTGAGTATGAGTGTATGTGCTGTTAAAATGACATTGTGTTTATAATGACAATTTTGCTGTTAGGCTACAAGGCTAAATTAGGTTATCTTCTGTAGATAGGGCCTATATACGCCCATTAATATGGTTTTAGGACAACATTTGGTAATTAACTTACCTTGTATGTCCAGTTCATTAAACATTGGTTTGCCATAAATACTGATGAAATAAAATTTGCAGTAGTCAAAAATGTCTTAAACCGGGTTGAAATAATTTATTTTGAAATTCTAAACCGGAAGTTATCTAGCCATTGTGGGTCTCTTCACACTCGTTAGTGCGGTTGGATGTTGAAGCTTGAAAGTATACGGCTCATTGCTGAGACCACTGTAATTATAATGACAATTTGTTGTTAGTCTTTTTGTTCTCATTGTTAAGCTTCATTTTTTTATAAAAGGACTGATTCATAAATGTCATATGGTTTTCAGTATTTCTGCATGTGAGCATGCTCACTAGCTCATTTAATGCTCATGTTTTTTTTTACATGGAAGTGAACTTTTATAAACATCAGCACATTTTTTTAGATTTGTTTTGGTAGACACCTTTTATACAATTATGAAATGCAGACAAGTAGGATACATTTCATAACATCATGTGTTTTAATCAAATCAACAGTCTTCAGTCTAACTTTTACAACCTCAAGCTGCTTACCACTTTTAAGATCTATTTACACAGCTGAAGTGAACTGGCCTGTGGAAACGGTTATCAAATGATGCAGGTCCATTAGAGTGCCCCTGTACCTACAGACAGAGATGCTATTGTCTTGCAGGGGTGGTCTGATGTGATTAGAAAACACACACAGACACACTCTCTTTCTCCCTGGTAGCCATATTTCTCAGAAGTGCAAGTGAGGAGGACACAAGTCTGCATTATTATGGTGTTATAAAACATATCTTAAGTAAATATATTCATGGGTGTGCTGAGTGATTAGTGAAAGAGTAAAGGTTTTCTTTGTTTTTATTTATTTTACTTATTTCACCTGTTATTAAAAAAAACATACTTTAAACAGAATCAGATGCTTTTTATTGATTTAGCTGTGGTATAAATAACCACAAACCCAAGTCAAAAGTGAGAGCTTACAGCAGAGAATGGAATAGGTTGTAGTAGGAATAGGTTGGTGACTGGCATGTCTGCCAGTGGTTTATGTCACCATGTGCACACAAAAGCAGAGAAAAGCTGCAGTCTGATCCACATAATCCAACCAATTGTGTTTTGTGCTTTCACTCTCAACGAAATCACACTTAAAACTCTTCAGTCATTTTGCAAGCTTTTGATTATGTCACTAATTGAAATGGGCAAATACACCTCATGTGTGCAAATCCATCCTGCACCCCCACACACCCACGCGCATGCACAAATACACCACACACATCTCCTCTTTCTCTTTCACTCACACACACAGTCTGACCCTTGGGACTGAGTCGTGTGTTTGTGGGTCGTCTCATGACAATGGCCATGTTGAGCTTTCTGCAGGACTTCAGCCTGCCTGCTTAGCTGAGTGGGTGAAAGCACGATGACGTCAGCGCACAAAAGACCCCATTCACACAATCTCTTGAGGAAGCAATGATTCCCTCACACACACACACACACACACACACACACACACACACACACACACACAGGCCTGCTCATCCCACCACTACATAGAACATGTCACAATATTACTCAATTAATCCAGTGAGTGGAGGCTGCCTGCAAAGCGCCTGCTTGTTGCATAAAGCCACCCATTGAGCAACTACTAGTTTATATATTGCGACTACTCGTTTCTCGCTGTTAAAGGTAAGAGATTTAAGTCAAGCTTGCTTGCTTGTGTATTCCTATAGTTCAAATTAGGGTCTTGACCTTTTACAGGGACAGAGAGGAGTTGGGCTTGTTAATCAGGTTATGTGTGGTTGGATCTTTCTGGAAAGCTCCAGGCCCAGCCTGCTCATCTAAACCAGGGTTGGACTTGTTTCTTCTGGTCTGTAAATGGCTAATTAGGGCTGCAAGTGATGCATATCAATGAAAAGGAAGAAATTACAGGTGATTATGATTGATTTTTCTGCTCACACAGATGCATGCTTATAGCAAAGCAGTTTGGTTACAGGTGGATCTCCATCTATTTATGCATAAATGCCTTTTATGCAAAGCTTAGCTGACATTCACATTTCCAACAAGTTACAGCCTCCTCCCCTCTATGACTGCATCACCTCATCTCCCTGCCCTTGTGTAACCTGACCATTGGTACCTGGCACTGCACACAATAGCACTCCTAACTGTTACATCATATAATCATGGCGTAGTGGTGAAATTATTAGTTGATTGTTTAACGGAGAATTATTAAACAACAATTTTGGAGTTCTATTAAACCTGTGAGCTTGAAAAGAGAGCTTTCCAAAGTATGAAAAACATCTTGGATTGAGTTTGAAAGATGTGGGTGTTTACCTGTCAGGAAGGGTCTAACAAAAGACTTTATGAGGTTGCATTATGGGAAATCTAGTTTCCATTGCTTCCAGAGTTTGACCCATATTAGGGAGAAAAGATCAGGGTATGTAACAGCACCTATAATTCAGTTTATTCAATTCAGTTTTATTTATATAGCGCCATATCATAACAACGTTATCTCAGGGCACTTTGTCATAAAGAGCAGGTCTAGACCGACTCCTTATGTGTACAGAGACCCAACAATTCCCACCAAGAGCAAGCACAAGCAACAGTGGCAAGGAAAAACTCCCTTTTAACAGGCAGAAACCTCGAGCAGAACCAGGCTCTGGGTGGGCGTTCATCTGCCTTAACCGGTTGGGTTGAATAACCATTCAGAATCTAAAGAAAAATGAAAAGCTTTGCAAGCTGACATAAGAAAATGAGAATGAGAAACGCAGTTATTGAGCCGTTAGTCAAGAAAACACATTTTCACTCTGTTGCTTAAAGTATGTCAGTCGGATTAAATGGTGGGTGCATTTAAAGCTTTACAACCTAATATTTTTTACAGCAGACCTAAAACTGTCTACACAAAACAGTAGTGGAAAAAGTTGAAGTCTGCCAGCACCATGCTCTGTTGAATCTTTACCCCAGTTGACCACTGTGTGGCCTCTGTTTCATCGACCTTGACTTTCTGCCAAAAAACCAAAAAAGTAATTGCAAGAGACAACAACATGCAAACAGTGGATGATAGCAGGCGATGGGGTGAAGCATCTGTTCCACCAGGGGGGTGCAGTTTTGGTAAGTTGTTGCGTCCTGTGATGAAGCAAGGCATCCAGGCTGGGTAACAAGACACCCAGCAGAACAACGGCTCTGTTGAGAATCCCACAGGGACCAGATGGTAGTCTGGGAGAGCACTGCTGGTAAAATCTTTGATTTATTTATGAGTCTCAAAGGGACACTTGAGGGATGAGTGTATTTGAGACAGGTGTGTACGGTACATTTTGACAGGAGTCTTATTTATTTAGCTGCAAAGACAGTCGATGTGACTGAATAGATATGTCAATATGCAGTATGGTTATTTCTCACACTTGTGGCCTCAAATGGCAGTTTAAGATCCTTGTTACCCAGAAATCTTGTAATATCTAATGGGGGTGGTGATAGTGAAGAGGTCATTGGTGAGTCCAGCTCTCTCAGTTGCAAGAGAAGCACTTTTGCAGTCACCATACCCAAGAGGCAAATAATAATAATCATAGTTATAAAAATGATGACTGTGACTATGTGGTATCTCTAAGGGTATGGGACACTCATCTAGGGTTGGCAAGCCAAATTTGTTTGTTTGAAACACTTACAGACCCAGATCTTTTACAGATCCTTGAATCTTGAATCACAATTTTCAATAAATACATTGTCTAAATCCAAAATAATAAAGTTCATAAATTGCAATAGCACAGAAAATATCATGCACTCATACTAAAAAATACTTAAATACATGTATCATTATCAAACTAATTGTGATATAGACTTTAGGTCAAATCGTCCAGCACCTACACGCAGCTCTTCTACGTCACATTTTATGATTTGCCGTATGGGGATACGTAGGGCTGGGTATTGAACCTCCATACTTTTTTGGTATTAACTGAAATGTGTCTTTAGCACCAAGTATCAAAAAGCGATGAGTACAGAAAGTTGGCATTGAATGCCTGGTCAGATCATTGTTGTTTCTATCAAAATTCAAAAACTCAAGGCCCAGTTATTAGCTTGTTGTGGGGCTTTTAACAGCATCTCACGGTCTTCATCAGCAGATGGTGTTTTCATGGAGATGGCTCAGTTAACAAACTCCATCTGCAGAAGTAAAGAAAAAACCACGAACATTTTCAGTCTTACTTACTGAACTATTTCAAGGTCAAGAATGAACTTTCTAGACTTTTACTAGGCAGAATTATTGTCTGGCTACTTTTGTTTAGATAAATTTAACATTTAATTACTTTGGCTTCTTTGTTAAACGAAAGAAAGGGTTTAATAGTTTGTAGTAGTAGTATGTTTATATTTCTCAAAGTAAGGTTTTGGAGAAATAAACTGTTTTGGTATCGGTTCTGAAAATCAGGTATCGGCACTAGTATCAAAATTTGAAACCATACCTGGCCCTATTTATAAGACACCGTATATTTCCATAACAATGTTGCCTAATTGATCTTGAACGTAAAGACTAGTGTTGGCAGACATAGGTTAAATTATAGAGGGCTAGTGCTCACAGAAAACCTGTCAGCCGTGGTGATGGGGTAACATTTCTGTTCAGAACTGTGGACAGCTCCCAAACTCTGCCAGCACCTACTGCATGTTACAGTCCTCATCACCACCCCAGTAGTTCTACATTGAGTGTGTGTCCAAACATCACAATCACAATCAAAACTAGAAAGTGAGATGAATTAAAAAAAATACACTAAAACAGTACAAACACCTATGACCCAGTTGAGGAGATGTGTGGCAGTCCATCTGAGCAAAACCCACTATACTCTCTAAATCTTTCATCATGGACTTTAACGGGTACAGTTTGGCTAGTGGATCCACTATTTAGTAGTACACACTTGAACTACAGCTCGTACTTTCTGTGTAATTATCTGTTCTTCTCTCGGCCTTCTCCTCCTGTCTAGTGGCTTGTACCCTGTCACACACACTCACATATGCTCATTCAGAAACCTCTTGTACAACTTCTCACACTCAGTGTCGTTTACGTCTGTTAGAGACGGTCTTTTTTTGTTTCTTTATTTTCACTTTCCCTTCTGCTGTCCTCTCTTTTCAAATCTGTTTTTTTCTTATCTTTCCCTGCTGCTTTCTTTCTTTTTCTCTCTTTTTTTCTTTGTCTCTTTGACACTAACAGTGTGTGACACTTACAGTTGCTTGTGCTGTATTCATGTTGTTTGTGCACTGGATACAGGGGCTGCAGGAAGGAGAAGCAGCATCTGAAACACAGCACCGTTCTGTTTGTCACACCATGGTTGACCAATAACAACATTTCTCTTCTGCTTTTTGTGAGTGCTAGAGTACATGTGACTCATTGTTATGTTTCGGTTTCTGAATGAGTTGAGATTTTATTTTAAGTCACTAAAAGCTCAGGATCATTATAAGTACAGGCATAATCTCATTTTGAAACAAGTTTAACAATGAATAGAAACTGAATGTCAGTTGTGTTGACCTGTGTGCATTTTATTGCCAGGTAACGCCAGTCAAGCTCTCTAAAAGAAAGAAGGAAGAAAGAGAAGGGGACAGAAGAAAAGAAGGACTGACTCAGGAGGAGTAGGAACTTTTTCCCACAACTCACCTTCCTCCGCACTCTCCTTCGCTGCTCTCCAACCTCTTCACAGCTTCACCACAATGAAGCTGAAGGAGGACCTGAACCCCATGCTGCTGCTCCTCTTCCACCTCATGGTATGGATCTACACCTTCATCACCTTCCTACCATCCTACATCCTCAGCTGGGCCTCCAGACCTGACGGGGGCTTCTACAGCTCCGAGGAGGAGCGAGCTAAGAGAGCGAAGGCCCACTCGGTGCTGGGACGTCCCGAGGGACCCTACCGAGCGGTGAGCGCCACCAAGAGGTTGGTGACATCGCTGCACCCAGGAGTGGACACCCTGGATAAGGTGTTTGAGTACGCAGCCATGAGGTTCCCACACAGAGACTGTCTAGGGACAAGGGAGGTGATCAGTGAGGAGGATGAGCGGCAGAGCAATGGGAAGGTGTTCAAGAAGGTAAAGAGTTATGCAGAAAGCTTGGTTATAGAAGCAGCAAGATAGTAATGGCATGCAGCAAGGGGAAAAAATGAAATACAAGTAAGTGTAGAGGAACATTAGGACATTACACATGTTAGAGGTACTTTAAAGGAATAGTTCAACATATTGGAAAATAGACTTATTAGTTTTCTTAGAGAGTAGAGAGTTAAATGAGAAGATTGATAGCACTCTGTTAAATATGAAGCTACAGTCAGTTAGCCTAGCTTAGCATAAAGACTGGAAGCAGGTAGCTTCATGTTTAGCGTAGAGATATGAGTGTTATCTGTCTCCTCACGTAACTCGACATACAAGTAGTGTCAAGTCCAATATAAAATGTACAAAAAATAATAATCATTAATACATGGGCAATATAAAAACATGAATGAAAAACGTTGTCATATTTGTATTACATGGTGTAAAGAAAGTCATAGACTGGAGATTAAATTGTATGACTGGCTATACAGTGATTGTACAGGGGAGCAGTATGGGCTTGGAAGAAAAAGAAATGAAACAGACATTTTGGTTTGGTTGGATTATGGCAGTGTCTCTGCAAGTGGGGCCCTTGAGTAACTCCAGGAAATCCCCTGCCAAGTAATGAATGCTTTCATTTTTTTTATTTTCACTTGTTATTGTGCTAATTAGAATGTACAGAATAAGAAGGATTATTCTTATCATAGTTGTAATTCTTACCAATACTATCTTCCAAATATAGTGCATATAGCATAGATAATACTAAATTAAAGCCCCTAACATATGACTCCATGGGATAAAACTGTATTAGTGGTGGCTGTCAGCTCCAAGCCCATTTGTTCCCACTGAAGACATACATTTTTAAAAACAGCTCACAAATATATTGTTTCATTTTTTTAAAAAACAAAAAAAAAACGCCTAAACAGCTGGGAACTGTAGTTTTTAGCACAAGTTACTCAAACCGGAGTAAAAAGTGCGTTTGTTGGGGACTATTTTTAAGCGCTAGTGAGTATTTACAGCTGCAGGATGGTCTATGTGGGACTGACTCAAACTTTACTGCAGTGTCCGTCCTAATGAAGGAACCTGTCACCCAGTGCAACGGTGTGGCCCATTCACAATGGACTTGTTAGTAGGATCAATTGATTTTTAGTTTTGTTTTTTCCACAGGATTTGTTGATAATAAGAAAAATCTAGAATATTACCAGACTTATCCTTTAATTTGTGTCGGCTTGGGGTTCTATACTGTAGAATGAAAACATCTATGAACGTCTGCATTATGGCAAATTTTGTATTGTTTTTTAAATGCAACCTGGTATGAATGGAAAAGGAATAAGATGGAATAAGAGACTGCACAGCCAGGGTTGGAGTGGTGTCAAGGCATTTGAAGAAGCTTCACAAAGGATAGAAAGGGAAGAATGAATAGAAGGAATAGATTTGAACTGTTTTTCTGCAGCACACATTTGTCACATCCTGTAAATCAAAATGGGATTGTTTAAATTGTCAGCATTCCTCATTTTAACTAGGGAGCAAGGCAAGCTGTGAGCTAGCTCTTCTTAGAATTGCAACATCTCAGCCTTCAAGTCTTCTTCTTCTGTGACTTTTTCTCAACCTACTGTCTAGAAAAACCTCTTGCATTTTCAAAGTTTAAATGAAATAGTTACAGTCATCGTTACTCTTTCAGCTTGTTATCCTTTTAGACGACCTAAATTCCATTGACTTGAAGAAGGTAAGAGGATAAAGAGATTGGTATTTGTTGAAGAGTATATCCAGAATTTGTCCAAAAAGGAGTGGGAGTATGGAAAAGAAGTAAAATTCTGGCTAAGAACAGACCGTATTGGTGCTAACATGTAGACTACTAGCATGTTTTGCGACCATGTCATCTTTTAGCTTTTAGAAATGTATATAAATACCTGTATTCACAGATTATCTAAAAAGTTACTGCAGCATTTAGTGTAAACTTTACCCAAGCACTAAACAGTGCTATCTGTATGTTTTGGAGTAAGCACGGTGCCTGCACAGTCAGGAGTTAGCAAACTTTGACATGCAGTTACATTACCTCTGGATTACCCCACTAATCCCAACAGCCTGATCCCTCTAATCCATTTAAACCCCACTGTTGAAACACTTATTGTTGCAAGAGAACATGTCTTAAATGTTTAGCTCCTTGCTATTGTTTCCAACAAGTGGAAAACAGTATAATCATCATTACTGTGTGCCTTTCTGTGTGTTTGTGTGCACTAGCATTTATTAACCATTAGGAGCCAGTATAACCTCACCAATACATGCAGGAACCTCCTGTGTGTGTGTTTGTGGCCTTTTACTGTGCGTCATCAGTGTGTGAGTGTTGAAGAGTATATCCAGAAGCCTGTGTTTATCTTCTTCTCATGCAGATGACGACCATGAAATGCTACAGCATAAAAATGAATTGTAAGAATTTGGAACATTGCATACTCGGAGCATCCACCCTTCCTTCCTTTATCTACTGTACTTTTTTTATTCCCCCTTTTGCTTCATCACGAACAAAACGTCACTGTACTTCTCTCGCACACCCTCCCTCCCCCCACAGGTGGTTCTGGGGGAGTACCTCTGGCTCTCCTATGAGGAAGTCCACACAGCAGCGTCCCAACTGGGCAGTGGTTTGGCGTCACTGGGTCAGTGTCCAAAAAACAACATCGCCATCTTCTGTGAGACACGCGCCGAGTGGATCATCGCTGCCCAGGCCTGCTTCATGTACAACTTCCGATGTAAGTCCAGCATGTCTGTGAGTATGGACACACACAGAAACCCATAGAGGAGGAGGGAGAAATAATGTTAATACCTTATGAAAAGTTTAAAGTAACTGAATTTTTATTACAAACACTGCAGTTAAGGTGGATCATACCAAGTTGCATACCAGTTAGAAGCATCAATCTCTTACATATTGCGTATGTCTGTCACATCCCTGTTGGTTTGTCCCACTCCTCTGTTTGTAGGTGTTTGGCATATGTTGAAATTGAACAATGATTTAAGTTGCTTGTCAAAATAGTTACAGAATAATCTTCTGTCAATCAATTAATAGATTAATCAACTAATAATTGCCAGTTTTTTCACATGGTCTACATTTGGTTTCAGACATTTGCCATTCTGCTAAAAAAATAAAAATAAAACACTGAAATCCATGGAGACATGTACTTCCAATGACAGTATCTTTTTGGCACAATGGTAAAACACCTTTTCCTAGTATACCCATGTAATACTTAAAGTATAATATTATATTCTTACTTTTTTCATATAGGAATTAATGCTTGAAAATTATAATAGTTTAAAAGAGTGTTTTTGAAAACGATCGAAGTCTGCAGTAGAACAGACTGAGGTAAATGAGGCCATTTTTTTCATGGGCATTAATGGCAACAGCAAAGAAGTAAATCTGTCCTTTACTTTACTACAGTGTTTAGCTTGTACTGTACTGTTCTCTTCAGTTTGGTCTTTCCCACTGAGCATCTTCCAAATGTGTCTGAATTAGGCTGATTTATAGCCCTTTCTGTTAGTGTGTGTGTGTGTGTGTGTCTGAGTGTGTGTGTACGTGCACATGTTAGTGTTTGCAGTGGACAACTTGTAACATGCAGGGCCCAGCTGTGACAGAAGAAGGTTAATTTGTCCCTTCTGCTTTGCTGTTATATAAGTGTCCCATTTCTCCTCCTTCACTTCTTTTTTTTTTTTTTCTTCATGCATTTCATTTTCTTGTGATAGAAACACACTCAGATACTGACAACAGTGTATTTTTATTTTATACATGTATAGCGTCGCCACTTATACATTGGTTGTACTCTTAAAAAAATGGCTTCTTTTGTACTAGAAAATGATTCTATCCGCTTATATCACAGTAGTATCATTTGTCTCATGTAACAAACTAATCAGAAATGTAAAATGCTGTACCTGTCAGCCCAAAATAGTTCTTGGTTTCTTCAGGTGAACAGGTCCAGATGAATCATTTAACATTAGCACAAGGCTGATATTTACAGGCACCGTTATAAGAACTGGGACATTAAAAAAAACAGCAGGATTACTTTAAATTTAAAAAAGAAGAAAATCTGCAATTTGTTCCTTTGAACAAAATACTTTTTTTCAGTTTGAGAAAACGCTTCTTATGTTTGTGATGTTAATTTTGAAGGACAAGTCAACACTGTAAAGCACATAGAAGATTGAAATGTTCAGTCTTGTTGCTCTTTCAAACTATTGAGAGGAGTGCAGCAGCAGTTTTCTGCACTAAGGGATTCTGATTTATTCTTTAATATTTTCTGTACCAAAGAGTACTTAATTTACTATGAGCATCCACAGCAGCACTTTAAGTTCATTCATTCTTTTAGATTGTCCTTGAAGGACCCTTCATTTTCTCTGTGTGCTTTAATTTATGCTCCATTAAACTTTCATGCTTTGAAAATACGCTGAAAGTACAAGCCAATAAAGCATCTTTATAAAGCATCTTTCTCTCTTACAAACACAAACACTGGGACAGTGGAAAGCCCGGGGCAGTGGATAACACATAGTGCGGGGGGGTGGGGGAGTAGAGAAGAGTTAAAGGTTGGAAAGAGCGACGGAGGAAGAGACAGGGGGGAGGAAAGACGGGGAGAGAAGTGAGGGCTGATGGCGTCAGAAGAGGGGTGAGAGAGTCTGCGTGAACATCTGATGTTGACAGAGGCATCAAGGAGTCAGCCAGAGGCCCCCAGCGATCTTAAACACTTGGTGTGTGCGTGTGTTTGTGTGTGTGTGTGTGTGTGTGTGTGTGTGTGTGTGTGTACACTGTTTACTTACTGTATACTGGCTCTTTGTCAAAAGGCAAATGTGCTCATAATTTGAGTTCTACGCACTTGACGTGTGCGAGTTAAATAAACGAGATATAACAATCAGCAATTACACAGCATACATTCTCTACATACTGCCGTTGACATATGAAAACCTCATAACTCCAGTATGGCTGTTTTTTATGTCTTTTTATGTTCCTCTGTGGAGTCGAGGAAATTTGACTCTTGGGACCCTTTCAAAAAATGCAGAGTGACCAAGTTAACACAAGGCTGAATATCTCACAAATTGCCTGGTTTTGCCCAAGTTTTCTGTATTAAAATTACTTGTAGTGAGGTGTGTGTGTGTGTGTGTGTGTGTGTGTGTGTGTGTGTGTGTGTGTGTGTGTGTGTGTGTGTGTGTGTGTGTGCACGCACACACAGTAGCAGAGCAGGAAGCTCCATGACGCAAGAATGTGATGTCACTAAGCCCTGTCCCATAAACTTCTGTCTGTGTCAGTGTAGGGACGCAGGGTTACAGACTGTCTCTCTCTCTCTCTCTCTCTCTCTATCTCTCTATCTCTCTCTCTCTATCTCTATCTATCTAGATATATATAGATTACTGTTAGCATGCTTCTCATTTCTAGATTTTATAAGCTGTATCAACATTTCTTTTTATTTCTGTGTCTGTACGCTTGAACCTTGCATACCTTTCTGTACTTTTGTTCTGGGGCTGTTTTTCGTGTTTTGGGCTAGGCCCCCTAGTTCTAATTTAGGCAAATCTTAATGCGACAGCATACAGTGATATTTGAGACAATAGTAAGCTTCCAACTTTGAGGCAACACTTTGGGGAAAAGTCTTTCCTGTTTCAACATGACATGTGCCTTTGGGATGAACTGGAATGCAGACTGTGAGGCAGACCTTATCAGCATCAGTGTTGGACCTCACTAATGCTCTTGTGGCTGAATGGGAGCAAATCCCTGCAGCCAGGATCAAAAATGTCGTGGAAGAGTGGAGGCTGTTATAGCGGCAGACTAAAGCCCATGGTTTTAATCAAAAGTATCAAATTATAACCCTTAATAGCTCCAACTACACATACAGTACATACACATACCAGCACTCCATCAGACATATGCACTTAGTCATAACACACCCCTCATAATGCCCTCACATACCAATACCAAAGAGCTTATCAGGGAGTGAGAGCTTGTGTCCCGTTGGCTCGGAGGCTGTACTGAGGCCTCATGGGGTGCCTGATGATGTCATCAGTGTGGGAGGGACCAAATCAGAACGACTGAGCGGTGTAGACAGAGTGCACGTACATTGTCCATCTTCACATGGGCTTCACTGTCTATATGAGGAGACTCCACACACACACAGACACACACACACACACACACACACACACACACACACACACACACACACACACACACACACGGACTTGTCCCTAAGTTAGTTTCAAGAAATACAATTTATTCATGTGGTGTAGATAATTTCATCATTGTTTATTCACAAATGTAGATATTTGGTCCTCTATTTCTGCTGATGTGTTTATCCATGTAGCGTTTACTGCACCTGTCCTAGTAAACGAAAAAAGCAACCCCTGTACAGTTCAATACAACAGGTTTCCAACACAAACCCATAACAAAGTACCACTTCAAAACATATCATAAAGAGAGTCAAGACACAAACAGCTATAGCAGTAGTCTCCACAAAACAGAACATTTTAAGGTTGACAGATTAATCAGATAGCTTATTGCAGGGCTATTGCACTTTATTACATTGTTCTATCTCTAGCCAGTCAATTTACTGTTGGCATTTTCAAGCCTTCAAATCTTAGGGCTTAGTTTAGTGACGCTTCCCTTAAATTTGGCTTAGACATCTGGCTAACATTTTGGGAAAAGGCATACAGATATGGAGTCATTGTGGACAGCGAGCCAGATCTCAGAAAAAAAGTCAGCTGAGTCTGTTTATACTAAGACGTGTGACGTATAACCAGTAACCAGTGTTTTCCCATGAAAACATTTTTCTGCAGAAGTGTCTATTAGTTAACTTTGATTAACCGTAAGTGCCATTGATTTATATGTATTTATATGAATATCTTTTGAAATGGTAAAGTTGCAGCCCTGCATAATTATTATAATAATAAAAAATAGTAAAAATTACAGCAGCCTAATTTGGTAAAAACGTCTTTAAATTTTGACTGATACAGACAATACAGCTTTTAATGCCTCTGGTACAAGATCATTTTTAAACAAGTTTGAACTCAACAAGAGAGAGCAGCTCTTTGCTCTTTATATCAGTATCATTTTAACCATCCATTAGCAAAGAGACCAAAGCTATGTATGAAAGCTAAGTGAGTTCAAGTTAGATTATACATATACTTTCTCTATGTTATGTGTTATGTCGCAAGGGGCTGTTAAATTATGAAAAAAAGAAATGATTAACTTTGTTACATGACTGGTGTAAATAGACTGAAGAATCAAGGCCAGTAGAATATTTATGATTCAGTCATTTTTGATACTAGTGTTTTTTTTATGGGTGTGTGTTGCAGTGGTCACCCTTTACTCCACACTGGGAGGTCCAGCCATTGCTCACGGGCTGAATGAGACTCAGGTCACCCACATCATCACCAGCAGAGAGCTCCTGGAGACCAGACTCAAGGTTAGAATACACACAGAAACATATACTGAAAATGTGATATTATTATCTGCAAATCTGTTTACCCACATTTAAACATAGGCAATATGCATTCATTCATTACAAAGCTATAGGCAAGCAGCAGTATTTGGGCATGTGTAGTATACTGGCTTAGTGGCAATGACACCTCATGTCTGCGCAGAGGAGGGACATGCAGGTGTAACTGTGTGTGGATAGTAAATGAGGATCAACAAGTATCAGTACTCATATATTGTATGGAGAAACACTCCACCGGAGTATTTGGCCTTGATAGAAGGAGCAGCTACACCAGGTCATCTGGTTCTAAACGTTCTGCATTGCCCAATCCTCGCACAGACTTATCATGTGCAAACTGTGCATGGTTAGTTCGGTAGCTCTGTGGTAACAGACAAAAAAGACAAACAGTATCAAGCAGTGATGAATGGTTATTACCATATTTGTATATAATATTCAGTAATATTAAGGCAACTTCTACACCACTGGGGCAGTGCTGATTGAGGAGGAGGAGAGGCAGAGTGTGTCACCATAGAGACATACAAATAAGGAGAAGTGCACATGCTGGATGTTAGGGCCGTTTTGGACAGGTTCAATCCCCCAAAGACAAATGGTGCTCTGGCAAGTCATCTCCCCTTTTATCAAAGACGCATAAACACAGTTACTCTGCTCTCTCTCACACATCCCCTCTCAGCCCAAATATTGATGAAGATGATGTGCATGTTTTTTTTTTTTAGTTGGTCTAAGAAGAAACCTGGTTTTCATCATGTGCTAATGTGTACACAACATGTGTATGCTTGTCTTATTTTTTCTCATGCTTACATTTGTGTGTGTGTGTATGTGTACGTGTGTGTGCGTGTGTACGTGTGTGTCAGGCTATCTTAATTGATGTTCCGAGGCTGCAGCAAATCATTGTAGTGGACAACACACCAACCTCATGGCCTGGCTATCCGCGCGGCATCAGTGTCCACAACATGGCTGCTGTTCAGAAGCTGGGAGCCAAGCCTGAGAATGGTAAGTGTGTGTGTGTGTGTGTGTGTGTGTGTGTATGATTTAAATACAGTATTTCTCATATGATATCTAAATCCGTTTGGTCAAAAGAAAAAAGTAGCAGCATTTTGTTTTGCTTTGTACACTTGAGTTGTAGAGTAACTGCTATGGGGTTGTTTTAAAACCACCTAACATTTAGCTGCTTACCCACCTAAAATAATTTAATTGCTGTTTTCAATAGAGTTCTGTGTCTACATAAGTAGGTTTTATTTAAGTAGGTTTTCAATCACAATTTAAATTCCAGTGAAAAACAACGATAAAACCAACTTCATATGAAGAAATATTAAAGGTTGTGGTTGTCACGCCGAAAAAAGAATCAAAGCTGCCACCGAAATATCTCAAACTACTTCTGCAGCATAATCCAATTATCTGCTGTCCATCTGTGTGCTCAGTATGTTACAGATTGTTTTAGTTTCACCAAAATATGGGGCAACACGCAGCTTCCTGCGAAGGTTTGGAGCTTTGAGGAGGGCAACAGTTTGACACAAAAGTATGGTATTTAGCTGTAGTTGCCACTTGGGGGCAGCAGAAGCAAGCTGCCAACATACTATTGACATATTATCACCTTATACAGTAAAGGTGATATGGCGAACTTACAGAAGAACAATAACATCTATTCGGAGTCGTGTTTCAGATCACCAGATGACTGTAAATCCAATATTTACTCTCCTTTTAGCTTTGGCTTGACTCCACCTACTCCTCAGAAAACTGTGGCACTTTAGCTACTAAATGCGCCCCTATGTTCACCTGCTAGTTGCTTACTTTGTCTGTGTGCTGTTGTAGTGCTGGGCAGGTAGTATACAGTTGGTTTATCAGAGCTTTTTTGAAGAAAACAGCTGCGTGTTGCATCTGGAAACGATACTGATGAGAGGCGAGACTGAACCAAGACAATGAGTTAGAAGAAACCAAGTAAAATAAGTTCCTTAGACCGGAGGGGATCTGCAGAGTTGTTCATAATTCTGTGTGGGTTTTTCACTACGAGTGACCCCTTTCACATACATTTAGTAATTTGATCCATTCTTAATATAAATATATTGATTAAAGCAGCTTTAAGGCAGATGAAGAAAAATAATTCAATGTTAAGTTTAATGTTTTCTTGCATCTCTGTTATTTTAGTAGCGTAGTTTAAAACTCTTAGAAGTTAGTAACAGAGAGTCCCCTCTAAATGGGATGGTCATGGTGGGGTTTTTCTTGGGGT
The DNA here is from genome assembly GCA_002120245.1 of Maccullochella peelii. Taxonomy (NCBI): domain Eukaryota; kingdom Metazoa; phylum Chordata; class Actinopteri; order Centrarchiformes; family Percichthyidae; genus Maccullochella; species Maccullochella peelii. The sequence goes on from LKNJ01002544.1 coordinate 20,577, forward strand.
AGGAGGGTGGGGACGGATTGGTATCAGTCCCATTAGGTCATGTGAATGAGGAAATGCTCACATCTGTGTCAGATTAAGATCGATACGATGCTTATTCAGTTAGTGGATTGGCTGGAGGAGAAAAAAATCTTCGCCCCCTCTTCGCCTTTTATTGTGGCCCCTTGAACTGACTGACCCAAAACAAGAGAAGCTGGTAGTGTCATGTGCAGATAAAGAGGGAAGGAAGTAGGGTTAGGAAGGGAGGATGGAGCACTGGGATATAGGGGAGAGTCATGTTTACACACAGCACTGTTAACTTCACATGACATCAACTCTCAGAGCACACACTCCTACATGCCTCATCTCCAAGTAAGAGGAAGAAGAGAGGCCTTCCCCTTGTGGCTGTAATGTACTTTACTCTCCCTTCCTCTCCTTTATGCATTTTTCAGGGCCTGCTGCGCTCAGACGTCTTAGTTCTGTTTTTGTTCCATAAAATGCTGAACAGAGAAGACAAACAAGACAGATCTCTCATTTCCCACATGAAGAGTACACCGCTGCTAGCCTAGCAAACCACCAACTGGTTTTGTGTCCCCATTTAAACTGATTTGATGTTTATTTATTTATTCTGACACAAGGCCCCTTGACAGGGATCAGAAGGGAGGGGACTCACTCTGTTCCATGTCATCTACACATGTGACTGTCTTATCGGCTATCTCCTAGTTATGCATTCCTTGATTTCAAGAAGCATTCACCAGAACCTTTCTTGGTCTTGATAAGAGGCCCCTGATTGTGAGCGTCGCCTACTGGCAGGCAATGATGCAAACAGTCATCTACTGAGTAACAGGAACAGGAACCATGGGAAAAAGGGAGGCCACGTTAAGACCGACTTTAGCTCTGCGTGAAAAAACGCAGCCCTCTCATTCATTTCAATGAGTCAGTCCGGTTGGGGGTGCCAACACAGGGTCGTCCAGCAAAAAAGTTGAACCTGGCTCAACTTTTGCTGCAACTCAACAAGACTTCATCCTGCAAGACGCTGCATTAACCAGTCAAATACATGCAATCGCACATTCCTGATGGATTACTTTGCAGCTAGGACTATGTATTTCTACTGTTTACCTCACGACCGTCACAACGAAAGATGAAATAGTTGTTGCTGTGATAACTTTCCAGAGTTGTAAAATCCTGTCTCATAGTATTATAAATCGCTGTGCAGCATGGCGTCTGATAAGCTTTCAAAATCACGGCTCTGTTACTCACACTGGACTGACCTGGATTGTCTTACATTGTCTCACTGGTGCCTGAAGCAACACACCCCCACCAACACATCCCCTTGCATTGTTTAAACGCAGGGCTGTTTTTGGTCTGAATGCCTTATGCTTCAACCGAAGTGCTTGTTGGATGGTCAAACAGCATCTGAAACCCCTTCCTCCGTCACATTTGGGGGGGCTGCGACACATTTTATAACCCTCCGAAACCACCAATGCGACATTCACACGGTTCACTTTCGCGCTGTGATTGGCCAAGGTGTGCAGAGGTGAGAAAGGAGCCAGGCTCTCTTTTTTCATTCATTACAGAACTACTTCTGTCACTTTTTGTATGTACAAAGAAATGCAACACCATAAATTCCTTTGAAGAAAGATTGTCCAAAAGTGTGTGACGTTATTCCCATTTGTACGATTTTTTGCATCTTGCCCCTCTTTCTGATGGCAGGATTTTTGCCCCACCTTCGAGTGTGGCCATTTTGAACAGCTACAAATACACATTCCTTCAGACATGGTTGGACGACACATAGAGCAAACTAGTTAGTTTGAAGCATAACCCGGGCCTTTAGAGTTAGCATCACAGCCAGCACACCTTTTAGTGTCAACTGAAGAATCACACTTGTATTTGAGTACTTTAATTATTATGGTACATATATGAAAACATGCGTGGATGCAATATCAAAGAAGTCCAAAGAACAAACACACTCTAAGCTGACAAAAGGTAACAGTGCCCACCAAATATACTCAGTTGAAGTCCTGATAAGAGAGAAAATAAAGAACCAGATTACATAGGAAAGACAGGAGAACGAGAGAGGAATAGAAGACGAATAGATGAAAGAGCAGAGACAGGGGCAAAAGAAGAAAGAGCAGAGAGTGAAAGAAAGATGAGTAAAGGAGTGGAAATGGTGTTTTTTGCCTAGCACAAACACGTCATTGTGCCAAGAGGGGCCTGATTGTTTAATATCACAGCTGACTATTTTCCATCCATGTGTTTGAACTTTACACAGCCTCTATTGGATTACAGACACTTTCAAATATTTCCTTGGCCTTTGACACCCACTGCATTTTCTTTTAGCAAATCTGTTCATCCTGCACACATGCAAGAAATGGAACAGACAGAGGCTATTACTTTTATTCCAAGAATGTGTCTGTGTGGACGATGTATAAACATGGATGCATTTTTGTAACAGTTTAGTCCGCTTTCTTGTGTGTGTGTGTGTGTGGTCAGTTAATACATCAAGTCAATATATAAATACACCACACACAAATCACAGTGTCATGTTATTGGTGTAATGCAGTTCTGTCATCATCAGCTCATGTGTGTGTTTGTGCATGTATGTGTGTTTTCTCTGTTCACATTACAGCGGCACGTGAGCGTAAGCAGCCGCTGCCTTCAGACATTGCGGTCATCATGTACACCAGCGGATCCACAGGCATACCAAAGGGCGTCATGATCTCCCATAGCAACATCATCGCTGGCATCACAGGCATGGCCGAGCGGATACCCAACCTGTGGTAGGCAACACAAACTCATATCTAAAACCCACGTTACACACTTGGAAATGTGATATATGTATGAGGGGCATTTAGTACTTTTTTCTACTTATATAGTAAGACTGTATACATTCATCACATTTCCAACAGTGTCTGGAAAGATTTGTAATCAAGTTTACTTATTCTTTGATCAGATAGTTTCTGGTTCTAAACGTAATTTTGAAGCTACAGCCAGCAGCCGGTTAGCTTAGCTTAGCATAAAGACTGGAAACGGGGAAACAGCTAGCCTGGCTCTGTCCAAGGGTCCAAAATCCACATACCAGCACCTCTAACCGGCTGCTGGCTGTAGCTTCATATTTACTGCATCCCCAAAGAGAGCAGGGTGTTGTATGCACCACTCCTCAGCTCAGTGTATCTGAAGAAGAGACAAGCAGTTTAAGTTGCATTATATCAGCACAGTGAGGACATTAACTTCCTCTTGTCTTCTGTTTCAAACTCTCCTTTTTGACTAATCTCTGCTGTCACTGGCTAAAATGTTATTGGCTGTAAGGTTGTGTAATAGCACTGTGTTTAAGGAAAAATGCCAAATGTGGTTTCGTGCTCTTGGTCAAGGCTTCCATGTCAACTGAGCACGTGCACAAGTATGAGTCAGCGAGCTAGTATCATCATACAGCACAAGTGTTCACATTAAAACAAAAACTGACCCTTCTCTCTGGTGAACGAGACAGGGGTAAGAGGAAATGCAGAAGGGAGGGAGTCCAGTACGAGTGGAGGAAAAAACTGGGAGGATGTGAGTTAGGGTGAGAAGGATGGAGGTCAGAGGGGTTACAAACCTCAATCAGACTTCTTGTGAAAATGATGGCTTTCCTCTGGCCTGAGTTGCATACGCATCCATTGAAATGTGATTTCCGAGAATTTGGAGGATCCAGAAGTACTTGTATCTTTCTGATGCACGGCATTTATCTTCCAAAGATTTCTATATGATTTATGATTCCAGAGATCATGATAGTTTGTATTAAAACTGATTATACAGCAGATTGTACATGTATAAATTACATTTATTCAGCTTGTTGAACTTAACTAGAACTAATGCTTGAATGAGATGGTACTAATTGCTTTCAGAGCTGTTTATAAGAGTGTCCTTGTGTTAACAGTGAGGAGGACACCTACATCGGGTACCTGCCTCTCGCCCACGTACTGGAGCTCAGTGCAGAGCTTGTATGTGTTTCTCACGGCTGTAGGATCGGCTATTCCTCACCTCAGACTCTAGCTGACCAGGTACAGTAAGACTGAAACAGGACTGTTTTTGCATTTTATCATAAACTTAATGTTCTCCAATGCAATCCAATAAGGGAATGAACTAGTTTGTGTTTTTTTTCCAGATGACCTCTTTTAGCAAATTCTGTTCTACAGACAGTTGACTCAAACAATAACTTTTGTCTGCTTCTGTTAAGACAATTATAAATGCTAATGCTAATTTGAGACGATGAGAAGCTTGGCTTATTTTGTTAAATTAATCAAATGGATCAATTTCATTTATTTTGATTGATTTAGGTCTTCTTGGTGAGATTTTACGGCTTGCTTCAAATGAGAAGCTTTGATTATGTATGTATTGCTTCTTTTTCCCACCCAAAGTCAACCAAGATCAAGAAGGGAAGCAAGGGAGACACCAGCGTCCTGCAGCCCACTCTGATGGCAGCTGTCCCGGTACGTCCAGACAGTCCACTCAGCACAGCACTATGCATTATACAGTATAATGTTTGAGAAGCCTTAACCTTTACAGTATCTCTCATGGAGTCACTCTTCCTTAAGTCTGTGTTTCAAACAATGCTGTTTGGCCTCGTCTGGCAGCAGGTCAGATTCCACTCTGTCTTTGTTCATAGTCCAGCTGTGGAGTAGCAGCGATAGAGTCCAGCAGGCCTGGATCTGCTGGACTTGTGACGTAAATACTCTCTGCCTCCTACCACTGGCCAGTGCTGCTCTTCATCACTAAACAACGTTAGACACCCAGGGGCTAAAATGGCATAGTTGAGGTTGGCTAGTCCTGCTTGTCTTTAAAGTATATTTGAGTGATTAATCCATTTCAGCAGTGATGACGCCAGAATGGGCTTTACTCAAAACCTTGCATGGCTGTATTTATTTTGTCAGTGAAAGAGCAGAGCAGGTGTTCTGCCCTTCTCAAGTGCTTTATTAGTTTTAGAAGGAGTATGCAGTTTGAAGAAACCAAAAAGTAGGTCATGCATTGTGAGCTGAGAAGTGAAAGTTCACAGTTAGGGTGGTACCAAGAATTTATCTAATAGGGTATCCACACAGCCATCAGTATGGCTGATGAATCATTGCACTGAAAAATATGAGGATTAAATCTGCTATAATTAATATTTTTATATGAATAATGTATTAGTGACAAACCCACAGAGAATTATTATTTGAATCTGCAGTTCCCGTCAGCTCTATGATGCATTTTAGCATCTTTCAGCTCATTGCTTTGGTTTTACCGCCCGCAACTTTCGGTTCTTTCGGCTAATGTTGCTCCGTAAATGCCAGAGGTGTAAACAAGCAGCTGTTTGCTAAAAAGTTCACCATATCAACTTTATGAGGAGATAATGTGTTAGTGTTGTGTTTACAATGTATTTATGCTGCAAGTTTAAGGTTCTGGTTATTCTTTTGTTGTGATCTACTGTAGCTAGTCAGCTAGCACTAGTTAGCTAGCTGCCTACGGTCATAAAGTACACAAGTTTTCTACAGTTAATATCAGTTACCATGCACCACAATACAAGAAACTGTTCCCCATGCATCATTTAGCATCTTTTTCTCAGTAGTCATTTGTATAAATATTGTAGAGCACGTCACATCAACAACCTGTCAATGAGTATTGACAAAAGTTGAGAAGTAGTCTACTATTGTGTGTGGCTAATTTCCAGTGACTGGTTGATGAAACTGCGTAAGGGAGGCATTACGGTCCATCATGATGGGCTTTCTGAATAAAGTTTACAGAGTTACAATCTTTGCCACTGTCCTCTATGTGTGTTTGCCAATACTTCAAAGTTTTATTAAGCCAAAGTCAAGGCTTTTATAACTTATGAAACCCTGACTCTGCTGTGATGACGGTGCTTCCACCATTGATTCGAAGTGGCAGAGCTATCATAAAAAATGGTTAAAAATTCAAAACTTTTTTTCAGCATATAAGTGGTTTTCATTTCCACCCATTCTGTAATGCCAACTTGAAACTTGCCATGAAGAAATAAACCCCTGGCAATAAGGGATTATAATTCCATTGCTCTTGTTGGCTAGACTGTACGCCGGCTAGTTCGAGACAACATGCCCTTGTCACTGTATTCTCTCCGTCTCTCTCACACCATGAGCTCACCCCCACCCCCCATCTTCCCAGTGGTCGTAGTGTAAAGGGCAGAGGGCCCCAGTGTCTGGAACCATTCACAGCTGTAAACAGAACGTGAGAAAGCCCCATGTGGTTATCCCCACGACACACACACTCATACACACTAACACACATTCTCACACACACATTCAAATTGTTTGCTGTGATATGACAACGGGCTGCTGCATGAATCCTGTTTCAACTTCCTCTCTCAGTGCTTTAGCTTCACACACACACACACACACACACACACACGCACACAGGGACAGCTGTACTTTTTATTGTTTTTTTTGTTTGTTTGTGCCCTTTACCCCATTTAACTATGAGCCTAGTTTTGAGAGACACTCTGCTGATTTGGATGATGAAGGGTTCTTGATCTGTGGGTTTCAGTTCTCACCACTACAGTCCCTTTGGCAGTAGGAAACTCAAAAAACTAAGTCAAGTTAAGCATACAACAGTGTTGTAGCTGAGATACAAAATAACTAAATACTTATAATAATATAATAATAAACTAATACTAAATGCAGTTTCACCAAGTCCTTTTCCAATTTAACAAACATTTTGCAGGAATCACTTTTTCTTTTACAAAGTTTGAAATGTTTGCCAACCTTTCCCCATACAGTACTAAACACCTAACAATTTAGCAAAAGAGTGCAGGTTCAAATCTGCTGGAGTTTCATGCGCAGGTTTCACTCACTTCTACTGATGGATACTGCAGTTCTCTTCTGTCATTTAACTTACCCAGAGATTCACTCTTGTGGATTCCTTTGGATTTCCTCTGGTTTTGTAGGTCACTTGTGAGTAATCCATTGGGGAGCCTTGCTGTTATGCAACCAAACATAAGAATAAATGTGTTCCGCATTGTACTAATTTGTTCCTCTGGACTAGAAAGTTCTGTTCTGTTCTGTTCTTTACGAGTTCTGCTTTTTACGAGCTCTGGCCCTCGTAAGTTTAATATTTAGTTATTTTGACCATAGGAAAATTGGGCATTTCGTGAAAAAAAAAAAAAATTCCATCATGTGCATTGAGATTGGGACTACAGACCTAACTTCAGTTTCCGTAAGCTTTTTTTTTTTATTTTTTTTTTAACCATCCTAATAAAAAGAAAAATGTGCTGACAGAAAACGAGTCTTAAATGATAAAGATATCCCAAATGTCTTTTGATTTTGATCTCATCATGTTTATATGTACTATGTGCCTCTGTACTTCATATCCAGTACTTGTGCCAGTGTTTTTCTGGGCAGAATCTGGGCTCCATATTAGGAGCTGTAATGGCAATGCAATGTGCTGCACCTCATATCTCTCAGACTTGTATCTTTTATCCAGACATATAACTCCAGAAGCAGGATTGGTGTCCAACATTTATCTTATCTCCGACATTTTGTCTTCCTCTGCATCCAACTTTTTTTTTTTTTTTACAGTTTTCTCTTGTTTACTCATTTAATCTCACTCTATCTCATCGCTTCTCTGTCTTTATCTCTATCTCACCCCCTTCCTGGTTCCAGGAGATCATGGATCGTATCTATAAGAACGTGATGACCAAGATGGAGGAGATGAACTGTGTCCAGCGAATACTCTTCATTCTGGCATACAACTACAAACTGGAGCAGCTCGCCAAAGGATACAGCACACCTCTGTGTGACACGTGTGTAGATGAGTTGTTACAGTGGCATTTTGATCATTTCTTCCGTCAGTAGAAGAGCATGTTATTGTCAGGTTTACATATCTGCCCATTCTTCCATTATCCATCCAGGCTGGTGTTCAGGAAAGTCCGCTCTCTGCTGGGAGGTCGGACGCGAGTCTTGTTATCAGGTGGAGCACCGCTCTCCGCCACCACGCAGCGCTTCATGAATGTGTGTTTCTGCTGCCCGGTGGGTCAGGGATACGGCCTGACAGAGACCTGCGGTGCTGGAACCATTAGCGAGCGTAAGCAGTAATGAGATGACGTTTGTGGTTTTTTGTGAAACTATTGGATGGATACTCATGAAATTTGGTACAAACATTCATGCCGCCCTCAGGATGAATTGTAACAGCTTTGGGGATCCCTTAACTTTTCTCTAGCACCACCATCAGGTGAAAATGTTTATTTGTCCACTACTTTGGTTAATGCCCAAATACCTGCAAAACTAAAGACATTCCCATCAGCCTTAGCTGTACTTTATGTTTAGTGCTAATTGGCAAATGTTAGCATGCTAACATGCTAAACTAAGATGGTGACCATGATAAACATACCTGCTAAACATCAGGATGTTACCCTATATGTCATTGTGAGGTGATTTTAGAATTTAGCTCTAGCACTGCTGTGCCAATGTCACAGAGCTGCTAGCATGGCTGTACACTCTTAGCTGTGTATCTGCAATAACTCAATATGAAAGGACAGCAATATATCAATAGTAACTGCTTTTTAACTAGAATGAAATTAAAATAGTTATTTGCTCCAATTGAAGATTAATCAACTGGAAAGGTTTAACATTACTGAGCAATTATTACTCAGAAACCGATGGAGTTTCCACAGCCTGCAAGCAGAGATAAAAGCAGTGGGAGGACATGAAGAGGGAGTGAGAATTGTACATCAGGGATGGGAAAATGAATGAGAGGAAAATAATAAGTAGATATATTGTGCGTGGGTTGTAGTAAACAGAGAAGGGAGTAGGTTATCTGTTTTGAAAGGAATAAAATCAACATTAGGGACAATTCTTCGTACACTGAGAACCCAGTTAGCATAAAGCTTTTAGTGTTTAGTTGTGCTCCCCCCCAAAACAAAAAAAAATACAGACATGCGGTACTATGTTAAAGCTTCTGGTAAACAGGGAAATCATTTTCTCATCTCTTAATAATCTTTGTAAAAGAATGCCACTCATATCTGCGGTGGTGATGGCTGCCCCAATGATCTATTTTGAACTTTGTAGTTTATCTCTTGGCTTTTATTGCCAACACATTTATCAAATAAAGGAAACACTCCCAGCCTTTCCCAGGCAGACTAAACCAACAGAGCGGCCCGCTGCCCGTCACTCTCCGTTGCGGTCATTTGAGCCAGGAAAACACTGTCTTATGGACATTCCTTTGGGATGGGGTTTCCATGGCGAGGGAACAAGTGAGGTCACGTTGCTATGGTAATAAATGTCGTGCCCTGATGCTAGTGTGTTTCCTGAACATGTGTGTGTGCATGTTGTCTGTTCCAGTGTGGGATTACAGCACTGGGAGAGTGGGGGGGCCGCTGGTTTGCTGTGAGGTCAAGCTCAAAGACTGGGTGGAGGGTGAGTGAGACTGGGAGAGGAGCCACACACACACAGAATCCATGATGAAATGATACACAATGTCACATGGATTCACAGGGACATACTGTATATCAGTCAATGTTACTTTCCTTTAAACACGTGTCATCTCATGCATGCATGAACCCCTTTCTGAGTTTACCAATCCATCCACCATTAATCATGGAGAGATCCCTGTAGCTGGTCCATAACCTTGTAAGGAAAGCATGCTTCTTTTCCTGCCAACTTCCATCTTCTTATGTAAGGAATCATAACTAATTTTTATTGCACTCTGTTAAATCTTGATGCTTATCAAGTTGAGTTTATTGCTTGCTAGGCTCACAGAGCAGAAATAGAATTTAAAGTAAACATGCTGTCAGGTTTTTATCTCCACAACATTATTATGTGGCAGCATCGGGAGAATTGAAGGTTTGTTTTCTGCTGTTTTCATTTGCAGTCCACTGAATTCAAACCTTGCTTTCAGGTGGTTACCGTAGCACTGACAAGCCACATCCAAGAGGAGAGATTCTGATTGGTGGACCCAACGTAACCATGGGATACTACAAGAACGAGGGGAAAAACCAAGAAGATTTCTTTGTAGATGAGAATGGCCAGCGGTGGTTCTGCACAGGAGACATCGGAGAGTTTCACGAAGACGGGTGTCTCATGATAACTGGTGAGGAGAGGTGGATGGAGGGATGACGATTAAATGGAGAAGTTGGTGGAAGTGTAGAAGATATATATAGGTGGTACTATAGATGCACATTACCACTTGGGTACTCTGTCTTGGTTTGGATGCTTCTACATCAAAAGCACAAATGATCAACACTGTGCAACCCCTCTGCTCCGCTTCCATCCATCAGTCTGGCAGGAAACCTTTTAACAAATCAGATTTTACCTCACTTCCCAGAATTACTCCACAGTCTTGTTTACTTCAGTCAACCAGAACCCCCGAGTTTTCTCTTCAATCTAGACGACCCTGGTCAGATATACACAGTTCCCTCCCCCGGCTTCTTCCCTTCTTCTTAAGAAATACAAACATACCCACACTTATAGATGTGCACATGAAAACACACGTGCTATTACAGGCAGCGGTCTCTGCTGTGTTTCCAGATCGTAAGAAAGACTTGGTGAAGCTGCAGGCAGGAGAGTACGTCTCCCTGGGAAAGGTGGAGGCCATGCTGAAGAACTGCCCTCTGGTCGACAACATCTGTGCCTATGCCAACAGGTGTGTGTGTGTGTGTGTTTGTGCATCAGTTGAAAAGACTACAATGTAATTCTATCACTACACAAATCATGACATACAGCTGGAATAGACTGTTAAACGGGGTGGCGAGATACACGTTCCTGCCAATGGTCTCGCGCTATTCCACTGATCTACAGGGGATGGTAATGCGCCAAGATATGTAGCAATGAGCCAACAAAGGCAGAGAAGAAGAAGACTGCTAACAAGTAAATGTGGATGTAAACAATTTTCAACATTTTAAGAATCAACTTTGCAAAATCAGCCTTGTTTTTTAAGGAAGGAAATGCTTTTAACATGTTTGTTAGACCTCAATGATGTGATTTCCTGAAGCATATTATAGAGCAATTTCTAATTAAACAGTTTATTAGATTTCTTTTGACAAAGTAACTTCTGTTGGTATGTAAATTTCTCTGGCTACATCTTTGGTCACCTCATCCTGACTGATTATTGCCTGTTAATTTTTTTTACATCCTGTTTTTTTAAAGCTGCTCTTGTCAATATTTTTATATCAACAATGGATCAAATAACGTAATGTGAAAGGAGTCACTCATAGTGACAAAGGATTTTCATAGACTCTACAGAGCTTTTTAGCTTCTTTCAGCTCATTGTTTTGGTTTTATGGCCCACAACTTTACTGTTGTGGTTCTGTCTTACTGCTCAGTGTCGTTTATATCTGTGCGCTACCTGCCCAGCACCAAATTACAGACAGACAAAGTTAGCATCTAGCTAGTGAATTACGTTGAAGAGCTACCAGCTAAAGAGTTGGTGGAGTCTAAAACAGAGCTAAAAGGAAAGTGAATAATGTACTTACATTTAGTGGGAGGCCAGAAACACGACTGCAAATTAATGCTAATGTCGCTCCTTGTCTGCTGGATGTGTAGGCAACTTTTTACTAACGTATCAACTTTTATAAGGTGTTAATATGTCATGGCTGCATGTCTGTTCAGCTTGTTGTTGAGTTCTTCTGCCCCCTAATGACCAAACAATGATTAATACAGCTTTAACCATCATCTTATTTAAACATTACAGATATTTTCAAACATTCAATCTTTGTCTTACAAATCTAAATTGTACCATATTGGGACGAAGAGGGCACACTGTGGGACTTTTAGGGAGATCATAGCTTCTATTACATAACAGCTGATTTTGAAGGCGGTGCCTCCTGCTCCATTTGATAGCACAGAAAGCATTTTACAATCAGATTTTTACACTGATTTAGAATCTGAACATATTTTTGCTGCCTGAAATGTTTATTCAGTTGTGTGTCAAAGTGCAACACATACTTTTTTTTTTTTTTTAGAAGATATTCGGAGGTTCTGTTCACACTCTATCCAAGCATGTATTGTGTCCATTTCCTTTTATGGGTAAATATCTCACTTGGTGAAGAATTAATGGGTTGTGCATGCACATGTTTGTGCTCCATCTTATTCAGCCGAATGTTCAGTTGCTAGAATACACACAAAGACCAGTGTCACTTAATAACTGCACTCTGTTTTTCTTTCACTTTGACATCCCTCTTGTCCTTTCCCCTCCTCCCGCTCTGCAGTGACGAGACATATGTGATTGGCTTTGTGGTGCCCAATCAGAAGCACTTGCTGGCTCTGGCTGACCAGTACGGTATCCGAGGCTCATTGGAGGAGCTGTGCAACAGTAAGGCCATAGAGGAGCTGGTCCTCAAGGTCATCACTGAGGATGCTCTAGCAGGTGAGAAGAGGTCGAACTTAAGCTTAGAGCTCCAGACTCAAGTCAGTACAGATATGACCGTGTTGGACCTTTTTAATTGTTGAGTCACAAGTTAATGTTTCATCTTCTTCTGTTGTAGCCCAGCTAGAGCGCTTTGAGATCCCTCGCAAGATCTGTCTGAGCCCAGAACCATGGACTCCAGAGACAGGATTAGTGACGGACGCGTTCAAGCTCAAACGCAAGGAGCTGAAAACACATTACCAGGACGACATTGAGAGAATGTACGGTGGCAAATAACAGACAGCATTGTTCATTCTCAAAGTACAGACCAACACTTGACTGTGAACACTCCCAGTACCCCCTCACTGCTCCCCTATATCCTGCCCCATGAACATGAGAGCCACCGTGACCTGCCGTAACTCTTAACACTCCTCTCAAAGAAAGAAGGATAAGACTGCATTTTCCCTTTTTCCTCCCAGGTGTATGACCTCTGTGTGGAGCTCTTTATTGTTCCAGATGTGAGTTATGAAACAGCTGATGTCGTCTGTTGAACTCTTGCCGAGTGCCACAGCAGAAGCTCAGGGTGGGTTGACAGGTTCTTTGCTTTGTGTTCACCCATGAGACACTAGATTGGTTATGTATGTCTCTAAATATGTCCTTTAGTTCGTTTTTGATCCTCTTCTAAACTTTTTCTAACTCAAAAGGTTTCAACTTCATTCTTCCTGCAGGTCAGGAGACGGTTAACTTTTTGTTTTGTTTTGTTTTTTTGTTCACATGTTTTGAGTTCTGTCAGTGGTTTATTTTGTCCCCCACCAACAGTCAGACTTTGACTCTCGCGGTCGGGGGACATCTCTCCAATCAGCACATCTTGACACCAAAAGCACAAAGTCATTTGAGGGCAAATGAGAGTGGGTTGGTAAAACTGCTGAGGTCATATGTGGTGTAACAGTTGATATCTGTTCATCATCAACATTAAGGCCATTGTCCTTTTTTAGGAAAATGATTGCACCTAATAGTCTTGTTTGAAAAGAAAAAAAACAAAGATGCACTATTGTTTAGTCTATTGTATTTTCCTGCAGTGATAGAGTATACTTTTTTATGTGCTGTGCAGACCACATTGTGCTCAAAAATACACATTGACATTACAGCTGAAATGACTGCGTAATCATTGTCATCTTTGATAAATCACAGTGCAAGATGAAAATGTATCCTTTCTGTCCAAATAAGGCCATTGATTACAGAGAGGACATAAATAACACTTTCTGGATGTGCGTGGGTGTACCGGTTGAAAAATGAGCACACTTTTGTAAGTGCGACTTCTGTGTGTAATATGTAACATTTATTCCACAGGACTGTCATTACCAGCTTAAAGCCTTGTCCCATATTTTTGCGTGACTAAGTGAGTGGGTGACTCACCCAGTCCATACACGGCACAAACACGGCCCCAGCATCCCTCACAATGTGACACCTGTTGCCGTCTCTTGTGATTCTGAGTCACGCCGTTCTAATTCCTGACTGATGTTTCTCCTTAAGTGTACATATGTATGTGGAGCTGTGATCGGCAGAGGAAGCACATGTATGTGCTCTATTTCAACTTAAGCTTTATTGTCATAGACCTGTCTTGGAGCTCCCCTCCCTCTCTGTATCGAGAGCCTGCCTTGTAACATAAGTGCATCCAACTATTTATTTGTAATTTGCCTTTGGAAAAAATACTCAAATGAAGTAAATAAAGATTGTGTTTGGTCTACATGCACGAGTATTTTATTGTTTTGGAGAAATACATTGAATATTTCTTTCACATTCACCAAGTCTAATTATTTAAACTGAAAGTATTACACACTATAATTCTTTTGTGTTCAGCATATCAGCCTCGCTGGGTGTGAAATCGATGCCTATGTGACCAAAAGACAGACGAATGATGACATTTGTTTATGTCTGTAGAGCTGAAACAAAGGAACTGAGTGAAATCAGCCTTCACAGATTCAGTAATAGTCATGAGTGATTGGCACCTAATCCAATTCAACCATTAATGATCACCATTTATTACGGTATTGAGGCGTAAATTCCCAGTGTTGTCAGACTGATCCTTGGCTGTGTCTGGTGGAAAGGGAGGGGTTCAGTCAGACAAATATCAAATTAAATCAGTTATTTGGAGAATGCATTTTTAAAAGAAAAGGAGCCACCCTTAGAGTGACCAAAACATCACTGTAGAAAATCATGAAGAGTTGAATCAAACGCTAATGTCAACAGCACTAAACCAGCAAAAAGATGTCCTCTGCCTGTGAATATGATACTTATTACGCTCTTGTGAGCTTTGGTCTCTGTTGGAGCTTTGTTTTCTGTAGTGCCAGGGAAATAGGTATAACAAAGTGGGTGTTGCATCTGCAGGATTATACCTTTTTTTGGTCATGTTAATAAACCTGTGCTGTTTTCTAAAATTCCTAGTTTTAACATAGAATTCTGCAGTGGTGAAAGATGTAAAGTGAGTATTTCGAGTAGCTCAAAGTTGGACTAATTAATTTACTTGAGTTTCCATTTTATGCTACATTATACTTCTTCTCTTCATGTCAGGGGGAGATTTTGCACTTTTTACTCCATAACATTTATTTGACAGTTAACGTTACTAGTAACTTTTTATTTACACTGAAAAAAACATGATACGCTTATAAAATGCAACCAGTGGTTCCCAACCCTTTTGGCAGGGCTCCTTATCATGTTTCAGATGTCTATGAGTTGTTAGCAGTTACACCAAAAATGATTTTCCCTCTAAACTTCTCAGATTGTGTCATTTAAATAACAGTTTGAAGCCCAAAGAGGTACAATGATCCAATATTTCACAACAAAAGCAAAGTCCAAAAAATGCAAAAATACACATTTGTGAAGCAAATACCAGTTAACCCCAGCCTAACCCGTGGCTTGGGAAACAGGACTAAACCACCAAAACTAGCTCCACTTTAACAGCAAAACAGTAAAATGCTGCTTACATATATATCATATTTCACTTTTGATACTTTAAGTGCATTGTGCTGATAATACTTGTGTACTTTTACTTAAGTAAAATGATCTGAATACTTCTTCTACCACTGGAAGATACTCACTGGAGATATTCAGGTTTATTGTAAATCATCTGAATATTTGTTAGCTGGAATACGATTTCCCTCATGCAATCTGGTGTGTTCAAGGTACATTTATTAGTCATTCTACAACACAGGGCTGCGCACTGAAATGAAATCTGTAGCCCCCTACACACACAGAACATATATACAAATATTTAAAATTAGAATAGAATAAGTAGGTTTTTCTTTGTGCACCACTCTGTTTTTGATTGTAGACCGTCTGTCATTTCCACCTAGGCTTTAGGTTAATTTGCAAGGGAATTGAAAAATCCTGTGTGATGAGATGAGGAAAGTAGATGTATTTATTGTTTGTGCCCCAGGATAGTACAGAGGCTTGATGGAAAATAAGGAGACTGGTCCAGTGTGGCATATGTAGTTATGGCCATGCATCCTTATACAGTCTGACAGAGAGTGTGATTAAGTGACCCTATTTATTAACTCACTTTTTATCACCAGTTTCTAAACAATTGTAGTTTCTCCTTGTAATGTATTTTCTATCACACACACCTGGACTTCTTTCTGTTGGACTCTAGAGATGATGTAGTAATTCTTCAGTAAGTTAGTAACTTTAATATAAGAATCCCCTACAGGCATGAATAATGTTCGTTTTTTCTTCTTTTTTTTTTTTTAAACGTCCCTTCAGGGCTTCCATACTGTAAGTACAGGACTCATCTTAGAATCTGTCCCCATCACGTGACTCATGATGACACTCCAGGGTCTCTATATAAATAACTTCATCTATGTAGCAGCGCTGCCAAACTCCAGAAGAGCTGCAAGACAACACAAGCCGTAGAGGTTCACATGAGACTCAGCTCCTCAGTTTGGTGAGTAAATAATGTATGACTTTGTCATTATTGTTATAGATTGCTAGTTTAGGTTTACATAAACTAAATCATTTTGTGTAGACTTTTGGTAACTTTTTCTAAACGTTTTCTTCAACACAAAAAGTGCAGAAATGCCAAATTAAAAGATAACATACAAAGGTACAAAACTTCAAAATCAACAAAATGTTTTTTATAAGAATTAGAAGTTGTTGCATCATGATGGAAACTAAAGAATATACTAAAGTTTCATGTTTGAAACATGCAATAAACCGTGTATGCACTTAATGTCATTTGCAAAATCTTCTGCCAAAGTGAAGCACTACTTTTTTGCGTTATGTTTGCTTTCCATTGCAATGACCATGCATCAGTTACAAGTGAAGAGGTTGAAAAATGTTTTTGTCCATCATCGCTTTGTAATCACTTGTACATCAAAACTCCGCTCATTGGGAACCTATCCATGTGCGTAAAGCGTGCGTAAAGCTGATAAAAATCCTCATATGTTTTGATGTACTTCTGTTTTTTTTCGCGCACTTTCTAGGTCCTCCACTTAGGCTGCACTGAAAGAATGGAGCACCTGGAAAACTCCACAGCATCACCCAAACGCCTCTTCCTGCACACACAGAGCACCGCGGGCTCCCAGGCGGACAAAAGCGACGGGAACGCGTACCTGTACATATTAATAGTCATGTCTTTCTATGGGATCTTCCTCTGTGGTATAATGCTGGGCTACTTCCGCTCCAAAAGGAGAGAGAAGAGGAGGATCAACATCTTTACGCGCCTGGTGCACGAGGAGGAGCAGCGGGAGTGGGGCGCGCTGCCCAAGAAGCACAGCCTCACCTTTCCCGCCGCTGTCTCGGGACTGCGCTCGGTGCAGGTGTCCCTGCCTTTCTGCGGTAACCACGGCAACCACTTTGGACACCTCCACTACGAGGGCGCGCTGCCCTCTCCGCTCGCGTGCGCGCTGTGCACGGAGCAGAGCAGCGTCAGCTCCCTGTGCTCCTCTGCGGACACGCGCTTCGCCATAGAGGAGGAGTCGAGCAGCTGCGCGGCGGAGGAACTGGAGGAGAACGCGAAGGGGAGATCCGAGAACAGCGGGGGTGATTCAGGCTGAACTCCGCCCAGAACAACTGTGCGTTACCCTCCACGGCCACAACGAGGAGGAACATCACCTGGAGAGAAAACCAGGAGGTTCTCACAGAGGCTCAAACAGCCCAACCATCGGCCACGGTTAAATCATCTATTGCCATAAAAACTCAGCATGATATGACATCCATGAAAGAGCTGGAAGAAGGCAAACGACTATGTGGCCAATGTGATGTGTATTAGACCTTAATCAGTAGATAGCTGACAGTTTAGAGGGGACATTTGCTCAGAATAGATTTTGTTTGGTGTGTTTTGAACTGATTTCCAGCAATTGACCCAATGCCACGCCTCACAGTAACAACATGAAACCACACATTAGGCCACATATGGCCAAATGATTTTTTTTTTAGTTCTTTAAATATAATTTTAAATGACAAGATAACAGTGGTGAGTGAAACACATGACTACAGTGGCCATTTTTCTATATCCCAGTTATATGTTGGGATAACCTATAGATAGTGATGTAATTATTTAAATTAATTCAATGGTATACAATCTGATTTACCCTGAAAGGGCAGTTCACCACCCAGGTCGACATACACACATCAAAGGCTATATGCTGGAATCATTAAAAAATACATTCACAGATAAACATGAATATCCAAATATACACACAAGTAATAACAGAAGAATAAAATATGATATTAAAATCAAACTGGGCTGTACCCAGTTTAATTTTAATGATACTAGTATACCATATTATTTCATTGCATAACTATGACTTTGCCTCATTTGGTGGTGACCCCTCCCTGCCTGAGCCCCCTCCTGACGCCACGTTGAGAACCACCTCACTGGTTTGGGCTGATGACTCATCCTGCAGGGGACTGAATGAGAGACTTGCTTTTTGGCCATTTGGACTGAACTTGACTTGCTCTTGCCAACATGCTCTCGAGCACTGAAACGTACCTGGAACCCACTTGAAAGATTGTCTAAACTAAAACGTGTTTGTTGTAGCTTCATGATCGGCACTGTTCACACACAGTCAGTGATGTAGGTTTACTTGATGGGAGCAATGCACTGTACATATTGTTTGTATTTTTCACGTCATGAGGCTTAATTTAAGATGGAGTCTTTGTAGTGTTTCAGATAAAATAAATGCTTCTGAATTGACACATTCTTTATTTTCTTCTTTTTTTCTGTTGTACTATGATGTTCCACCAGTGGAGGGCACTCTTGTAGTGCTTGCTGATTGTAGTTGCTTTTAACAAATGAGGAAGATGAAAGAGAATTGAAGCAAGGGAAAGAGTGACTCTATTATTATCATGTTATTTTTAGAGATAGCCTATATTAGATCATTAGAATAATGCAGAATAGGGCAGATGATAACTGAATTAGTACTACCAAAGCACCATAACCCATGTTTTTTAGCTCATATCCTCAGTTAAACCCCTCTCTTTCATACACAGAATATACCAATTATGTTTAAAACTGACAATGCCCAAACTTTCTGTGGCAATTAAGGAGTCTGAAACAGAAAGGAGATGGTTTATTTTTCTATTTATTAGCATTGTGTAGTTGGTATGGAGGTTTATGGTCATGCAAAAGAGTCCCTAAGGGATCAGGGACTCCATTTAAAGACCCATCAGACTGGATTATCACATGTTGACTGCCAGAGAAGACGGTCACTGAGGCTTTTCTCTCTTCGTTCAATGAACACTTTCAAAACAGCCGGCTGGCGTCTTTCCTTCAGGTTTGCGTCACTCAACCCTGCCTCTCTCTTTCTCACACACACACACACACACACACACACACACACACACACACATTCACACACAAACACAGGGTATTGGCAGTGCTGCAAGCACTCAGTCCCACAACTCACTGCAATGACACGTTGCCACACCAACAATAACGGCCAGAGGGAATACATGCATAGATTTTATGACATACATGTATTGACAGTGTAATAGCCTATAGGCCCAAAGGTAAATGGTCAATTTCTGCAACGACCAGGTTAGTTTTGTAGTTGTAGTTTTTAGGCAGCTGGCAGGAAATCAGCTACATTGTCACAAAGTATTTGTTTATGGGTGTTTCCTTTGAAAGACATGTGGAGCTTTGGCTCTATGCTCGGAGTCTAAACATGGTGTTTAGTCTGATGGCCAAAAAGCTAAACTCTGGTCTCATCACACTATAGAAGTTTCTTCCAGCTAACTTCAGAGTCTCTTCAGATGTCATGTGAGGTTTTTTTTACGAGTGTCTTTCCCTTTGCCTCTCTCCCATAAAGCTGCGACTGGTGAAGCACCTGGCAAGCTGTCGTGTGACGCAGTGTCTCCAATCTGAGCATCTGAAGGAACTCCTTCAGAGTTGTCATAGGTCTCTTGGTGGCCTTCCTCAATAGTCTCCTTCTTGCGCAGTCACTCCAGATATCCGTGGTTCCCAGAAGATGAACCTCTAAGTTTTCCTCTAGCAACTGAAAGAGGTTAATACATTTGTAGAGAATCACTTTGTAGAGATCTGTTTTCACTTTGACATTAAAGGATCTTTTTCTGTTGATCACTGTAAAAAAAAAGCTACATTAAATCCCCTTTGATTCATAAAAAATGAAAATACTACTTTTATAGGCACTGTTAGTGGAAGGGTTGAATATGTTCCTAGATAACAAATATACAAGAAACCAATATTAAAAGTCTGAATTATCTTCTCTGTGCCCACAGAGAGATCAAATAAGTGCGAATTGCTGTGAAAGAAGAGCTAAAAAGCATTTCTGTATCTCCCCATCTCTGTCTTCCTATCTTCTGGACAGCTTGACACAGATACAGACTTGTTGAAGCATTTAAAATCTTATTTCCTTCACAACATAAACACCCCACTGAATAATTCATGTACAACAAACACACACGACCACACAGTGAACCATTCATTTATTATCAACAAGGACGTTGAGGGGGATGCACTGCAGTGTCTCTAGCAACGAGCAGGAAAAATATGTGCAAACAGCCTTGTCCTCCTTTATGGTGCAACAACAGCTGTGTGTGTGTGTGTGTGTGTGTGTGTGACAGAGAAAGCGGGACAGAAAGCAAGAGTTTTTCTCAGGAGAAAGAACAGAGTAAGCAGGGTGAGAATAAGAAGCAGATTTGATGCATGGAGTGTCTCCTGCACCGTGAAGCAGGATGTTTGTCATTAGTGTCCCCCTGTGGGAGTTGATGGTGGGGCCTATGTCCTGCCTCGGGCCTCACACATATACACCATTAATGAGTCACTTCTCTCCCTGTTTCCACTCTTCCTCCCTCCCTTTTGTCTCCACATTAAACTTCTTTTCATTAATTTGAGGTTTCATTAGACGGGGTGTGGGGGGGTGGGGGGGTGATGTTAGTATAACTGATCTATATTCACTGCACTGGTTGTCAGTGGGAATTTCATTCAATTGCATTCCATGAAAGTACCATTAATATTAGCAAGTATTATTAGCAGAAACATTTCACATTACCATTGCTAAACATTTGGGGGTGACACTGAAGACCTGTCATTTTATGTGTTGGCATAACACTGATCAAATTTAACGCTGCACTAATCAATATTTTTACATGAACTATGGGTCAAAGGTACGGAGTCCCGGAGTGGCCATAGAGAGAAAAAAAAAATTGTTTTGATTAATTCGCGCACACAAGATACAATTTGTTCCCATATTCCCAGTAGTCCAGACAGGCTGGGTGTCTGCTCTGCCTAGCCCAGAGACACTCCGGCAGCGAAGAGCGCCTCTGAAGGAGAAGTAGGGTCATTTTCTCATAGACTTCTGTACAATAGGACTACTTTTTACAACAAGTGGAGTCACCCCCTGCTGGCCATTAGAAAGATGCAGGTTTAAAGTACTTCCGCATTGGCTTCACTTTTCAGACCCAGAGGTTGGTGCTTGGTATCAATATCAACCGAGAAAAAAAACAAATGTACCCAACTGTTCTCCACCCACCTTTAACTGGTATGAAGCTGGTTGTTTGAATCAGTCCACCTGATAAAAAGCCAATTGCTTTTCAGCTGATATGCAAGCCTGCATTGGCTGTGATAAATGACCAGACCATATCTGGGTCACGGAGATTGAGTGCAATTATAATATCACATCAAAGCAATTACAGCAATGTAGCAGGTCTTACCAGCACTGACAGTTATTATTAAGGAACAATGTGAAAGTCTATGGAAGAGGTAACACTTGGTCAAATTCAAGATTACTAACAGCATAACGATGCACTAATTATGTTTGAGTACAGTTAAATAAAAGATAATATGTCTTAAATTCATATTTAAGGGTCTTTGATCATATGAATTATCTGGGTGTGCTATTTTTGGAAATACAATCTATAGCTGCATTCTTTTCATGTTCAGAAATGGTCCAGTATTTTTCCCCACCTTCCTTTCTCACCTGGCGAGCATTGAGGAGATGAGCTGACACTCTTCATCTGAGCTCCATCAGTCTCCTGATGTTGGACATTTCAGTATGTCTCCCTAATCCTATTTACTGTACATACTGTAGCTCACAGCCTCTTTGGTAAAGTAATAACGTGGCCTTTGGAAGCGTACTCAGATACGAGGCACTGCTGATGAGCTTATTATATGAACCACCACTTTCTCTGGAGTTCTCATTTCGACTCTGACCTTTTGATTTTTATCTCAGAGACCATTAGAGTCTAATCTTAGAAAGCTTCTCATTATATTGTGTTTGTTTCATGTGCTGTTCTCCTGAGCAGATCATAACTTTCTCAAACAATCGTAGGTGTCTGCAGGAGTCACTGTCTGTTGAGACACTTAACCTTGACTGAATTAATGAGATTTTGGCTTGGTGTTCACCTTTTCCTTTACAGCCTGTTAAACAATTTGCATTGGTTTGTGTGCTGACCTCCTCCTCTTTGAATAAACTAACTAATTCTGTCGGTTTTCGTCAACAGTCCCTTATCCAAAAATGCACTCACACCTGTCAACAGCACAAACAAAAGAGAAAGAAAATGGAGTTGAATGTTTGCTTGTCTGCAAATTAAATGTGTTGATTTCAGAGTGTGGATAGCCTTGCTTTCCAGTACACAAACAGCAGACAAGAGTAAACCTTTTACCTAATGAGTGTTACTATGGAAACGTAAGACAAAGGCTAATTTGCATCTGTGTTGCTGGCAGGGCCTGCTATATTAGGGTGGGCTGGCAGAAATAATAGGTGGGCAACTTGAGCGGTAGGTAGCCCAGAGGTTAGAGAGCCCGAAGGTTGTCAGAGTCAAGTCCTGCCATTGTGCTCTCAGGCCAGCTTATGGCTGTGTTTGTGTACAGGATGTTAGGATGGGTTAAATGCAGAAGATTGATTTCCCCATGGGGATTAATAAAGTAGTATTCTATTCTATTGAAGCAGCATGTCTAAGTTTGCTGCTATACCCCATGATTTGAGTCAAGTACCTTCAATGAGTTGAGAAGGTAGTAAACCAGCAGCCTAATGAGAGTAGACTGAATTGAAACACTTACTTGTACAACCATTTAGGGAACATCAGGTGTTTTGACCTTCTCACTTAGCCATGTTCTCCAGCAAAAATGTCAGAAAGCAGCAGATATCACAGATATGTAGTTAGGGTTTGCTTAGCTACAGTAGTCAATAAAGCAGTAGTTCTAAAATCTAGGGGCAGTACGGTTGCTAGTGGGACATTTGTTTATACCTTAAAACATACAAAAGGTATTAAAAAAAGAGTTATAAAACAGATGTCCTACTAGCTACACTACTTTTGGTGTATTGTTACTGTTTGAGCCCGACAAGACGTTCAAAACAGAACGTCTTGCATTTAGACATGCCTAGGAGAGTGGTGGATATATGCTCTACCTCCTGAGCTAAAGCATCGGCTAGGAAGCTGCCGCTCAACCCCACCCAGTCCGAATTTCTTTTGATATCCGGGGCTATTTATAAAACACTCGGGGCTGTAGCCGCTAGGTCTGGCAGACAGATCCTTCACTTCAGTCTGTTGTTGCGCTATTTTAAATCTGAATTTCGTTTTACTGTTTAACAAACCACAAATGAGACAAGAATTAGGTTGGAAAAAAAAAATACACGCCCCCAGAGGGGAGTATTCCTGGAGGCCAAGCCTCACCGATCACTGTACAAAAACACAACTGTATAACTTTATTCATATTGGTGAAACTGGATCATAATTTACAGAGAAAATATTTTCCCTCTGATGCCCGGCTGCTTACTTAGAAATGGTAGGCTACTACTATTTTCTGTGCTATCCTTCCATTGGCTTAACAAAAACACATCTTTTTCTTTTTAACTTTTGATTGGGTGGGCTGAGCCCACCCTTGCCCATAGCCAGCTGGTGCTGGTTGCTTGTCTGGAGAGATC
The DNA here is from genome assembly GCA_002120245.1 of Maccullochella peelii. Classification (NCBI taxonomy): domain Eukaryota; kingdom Metazoa; phylum Chordata; class Actinopteri; order Centrarchiformes; family Percichthyidae; genus Maccullochella; species Maccullochella peelii. Next base: position 44,255 of record LKNJ01002544.1, read on the forward strand.
ACTGCTACAAGTCAAGGTCTTCTGTCACCGCTCTCATCAACCTTGTTCCCAGCAGCAGCAGGCAGCTGTTTTCAGTGAAAAAACCCTGATAACCCCACAGCACACTACCTGCCCAACACCAAACAGCAGACAGACACAGTTAGCAACTAGCTAGTGATAACAGTGGAGCATTTAGCAGCTAAAGAGCCAGGTATTTGCCAAAAACACAGCTCAAAATGAATGCTAATGTTGCACCATGTCTTTACCATACCTTACCCATACATATCCACTTTTAGGGTTGGCTGTGGCTCAGGAGATAGAGCGGGTCGTCCTTATGGTTTGATCCCCGGCTCCTCCTGTCCACATGTCGAAGTGTCCTTGGGCAAGACACTGAACCCAAAGTTGCTCCCGGTGGAGGCCAGCACCTTGCATGGCAGCTCTGTCGGTGTGTGAATGGGTGAATGAGACCAGTCTGTAAAAGCGCTTTGGGAAACGTTAAGGTTTAAAAGCACTATATAAGTGAAGTCCATTTACTTTTACAGCTTATTGCACTGCCACAAAGTGGTCAAAAAAATCATGCATGTTAAGGTGCGTAGAGGACCCAAATGCAGACAAACCAGGAGGCTCAAGCAGTTCAATGATCAATTTCTTTTAGCTTACAAGCAGGTACAGGTAGGTACAAAATGAACAATATTTTCCATCATGTCTGCCTTTCAAACTACATATTTTTAAATCTCTGACTTAAGGTCAGGAGACAGAAGCACAAGGAAAATATCCCAAAACAAGAACACAAAAACTAAGCACATGGCAAGCAGTATGAACCGACAGAGAACAAAGGAAGGGGACCGGTAGAGGAAGGGAGTGACTGATGAGGGAATGAGGTACAGGTAGGAAGATGGGTAGGGAAGCGCATGTGAAGGGAATGAGGTGATTGCAGAGCAGATGGGAGTGGCAGGACCTTGAATGGCAGGGGAAAAGTCTGAGGGCATCTGGTGGACAAAATGAAACATAGCACTGGGAAAACACAAATTTGGCAGGAGATGAGTTACAGGGAGACAGACTATGACAATGCAGGTTTAAGTGAAAGTACTTTAGTCAGCCTAAAGTGCAATGGCAGAATAATGCTTCTGTCTTGTGGATAGCAATATTTTGACATTTTGGTAAATACGCTCATTCGCTTTCTTGTTGAGTTAGATGAGAAGATTGATACCACTTTATATCCATCCAATAAATATAAGACTACAAGCAGCAGAAGCTTAGAACAACTTAGCACAAAGACTCAAAACAGGGGGAAACAGCTAGCCTGGCTCTGTCCAAAGGTAACAAAGTCCACCTACCAGCATCTCTAAAGCTCACTAATAATGTGTAATATCTTGTTTGTTTAATTGGTCCAAAAAAACAAAATTCTAAAATGACATTGTGGGTTTACATGGGGTTAGTGCCAGACTATTTCTTGGCTGGGCACAGTAACTTTCTGGAGTCTCCATGGACAGAGCTATGCTTGCTGTTCCCCCAGTTTCCAATCTCTATGCTAAGCTAAGCTAAGCTAACCAGCTGCTGGCTGTAGCGTCATGACATAAGAGTGGTAATCTATTCATCTGACTCTTGGCAAGAAAGCAAATAAGTGTATTCCCCAAAATGTTGCAATATTCCTTTAACAGGTGCTTACTGTATATTATTGGAATTGTTTAGACATAAAAATGTCACATCATATTCATGAAAAGGTTCAGTATTGGTTAACTGGAGTGTTTTCTATCACACTTCCACCTTTTTGTCATTTGTTCCAAAACAACACGCTCTTCTTAAACGTACCAGAGATATGTGATGTCTTCTTTGAAATATCATGTCACCCACTGCATGAGCTGTCCCTTTGATAAAAGAGTCTGACTAATGTGAAACACTGGGGGCGTGTGACATCAAGCCAGGCGTAGCAAGTCTTACCCAGGTCTGAAAATACTTGGTCACGGCTTTGTTAGCGCTGTGTGTGCGGCTTCATTAAGTCAGTGGGAGGTGTTGTTCCTTACTGCCAGTTTTGCCTGGATCACCACTAATGAGCACAATCAAGTTCACTGTCAAAGTGCAAAAAAGCCTCGCTGGACCAAAGCTGGCCCATGTAGCCGCACACTACAATCCTTCTATTTAATGGCAAGCAGCAGAAGATGTGGCTTTCTGCTGGCTGTTTGAACACACCTGTCTAATGAATGGCAAATTGAACCACACTGGTTAATTAAGCATTCAAAGACCTGTCCCCTATAGGCTTGTAACCATGACAACCATATGCCAGTGCAGGAGCCTCCATCATTATCTGCATGAAAGCTGCACTGTGTTATTGTCACTAATAAATGATAAACTGATTCAAGTAAGAAAAGTCAGTTAATCCTCCTTCTAGTCTGCACTTTGTGTGACTGAACTTTAGATCCTGTGACTGGTGTTGTGTGTCTGAAGTCAAGAGTCTGAGTCACATTTATGAATACTTTATTGTGGGGCACACTGGTACATAGTGTGCTGATAGCTGATACATGCAGGAGATGTTTCCCCTGTGGAGGGGTGAAATGCCTCTTATACCTCTGCAATGTTGCTGCAACAGCTCTGCCAATCAGGTTCTAAATCACACCTTGTCCTTATGTAAGTCTGGCGTACAAGGCGGCTAATTGTGTATTAACTGCCATATGGTACAAGTAATTATAAGATAAAATTTCATTCCGTAAGGGTTGAGAATCTAATGAAGCCCGTTAATGTGGCAACATCTTGAGTGGTGCAAATAATTACACAATTATTATTTCATCAGCGGGTAAATTGGCATTTTATTAGCTCAAAATGGGTTACACCACCAACAACCAGTTTAGCAAAAGAGTTTTATTACATTTTGAGAAGTTATATTTCAGGTGGTTATTACATCATTAGTTTTCATAAGGAACTTTCTGTGTGGTTGAACTGACAGCCTTGAAGTGAGGAGACTAAAGTGCTTAGTTAAATATACAAAAGGTTTTAAAAGGTACAGAAGGTTGCATTCTGCACGCAAATGTTTTTGGCCTGAACTGACGTAGCTGCTTCAGTGTTTCCAGCAAATTGTTCTGGAGGTATTGTGGGCTTTAACTATAACCCCACCAAACATGCCTGTGCTCACAAAACTCAAATTCCTCTAACATTCTAGCTAGAGCCCGTGTTTAACAAATGAAGCATAGCGTTGGCTCAGGCAGACTGAAGTTGCGCTTAAAAGCTGATTTGCATCAGCAGTTGGTAACATGCTTCACAATGACTGGCTCATTCACAGCTGTGTGGCTGTACAGCGCGGACATTATTATATGTAGCCTAAATCCTTGTACTTGGCTCCTGCTCTGAGCAAATATGTGATTAATCATTGAGTGATTAGTTGAGAGCTGTATCTAAACGTTACTCTTACACTTTGCCATAAGTAGAAGTGAGTCACCGGATGAATGTGTCATTCTTCAATCTTAGTGAAGAACTTTTATTTAAGTTTAACCAGACTGTTTATGTGCCTGGATGGGTCTTATTTATACTAATGAACAAGGGCTGTGCAGAGGTGTGTGTGGGGAGGGGGATGACAGAACAAAGTAGGGAAAAATGAAGAGAGTCAGACTGAGAGAGTGAGGGAAGAAGTAAAGACATGGAGCATTATGAAGAAGAAGTGCGAGCCAGTCCTCTTATTGAACTGCCGCCACACACACACACACACACACACACACACACACACACACACACACAGTTTGACTCAACTGATCTGTGAGTAAACGGAACCAGAAATGCATCAACCTGCTCCTCCCCTGTGAAGAAGATAAGACAATAAAGGAGCTGAATTGGTTGTATGTCAATTCATTATCCCCCAATTATGCCTTATTTCTTCTTCTTCTTCAGTGGTATTTCAGACGTAATTAATAAGAATTCTGGAAAATCGCTTTATACTATTTTTTGGAAGTTTTTTGACACGAATATTTTCAGATTTAGAGCTGCACTTATCAATATACCGTATATTACATTTACAATGGGTAAAATGAAAGGTGTCCCTCACAGTGAGTGTGGAAATTGGATCATTGTTTCGGTTGTCCAGCTCACAAACTGCTAAATAGGTTTTTGTTATTTTCGTTTTTTTCTATAGTGATACATTCGACAGCACAACTTTACACGGTGATGAAATTTCAGGTGTTGTGTTATCAGTTTGTATATAAAAAAAAAAAGAAAAGAGAATGGAATGTCCCTATTGTATGTCACCCAAGCATTTGGCAAAAAGTACCACTGACCTTATGCGTTTCAGCAACAAGGATGTTTTTAACTCCCTGTCTACACATGGGAATGTGTTGCATTGTGTAGGTGGATATCTGCTGCTTTTGACCACCATGCGCTGCATTTTAGCAAATATCTGACCAGTTTCATAACGTATAACATGAAGGACTGGCAGAACTGGAAGAAAGAATTAGAGATTTTATTTCACTGCAGTCAAATAACAGCCGCTATTTGTGTAGCAGCGCTAATTAGATCAGTTCTGCCACACAGCGCTGGGGTCAGTTGGTCATGTTACTGTTATAATAGTCATAGTGACTGGTCAGATGGTGTTAGTATTTGTGTTTTTATAATAGAGAGTTATTTTAGGGAATACTAGTTTTTGCTAGTATGTGGTTCAATAAATCAGTTATTGAAACATCAGTCCAGCTTTCCATGAAATGGGCTTATTATTGTGTAACAAGGTGATTATTCAGAATGATATAATGTATATACAGTGTATGGCAGAAGTTGTATTTCAATTCATTTTAGTTCATTTCAGTTTACAAATCAGCTTCCAGACCAACAAGGAAAAAAATGATCAGGTTTAATGATCATTTGTGACAAATGCAAATAATGTTGATAAATGAATAACCTTGTGCACAGTTTGTGTGGGCTGCTACCTCAGTGCATCATCAGTCTCCATGTCGCTGCACAGATCTCCAGCAGATTCTCCAAATGGCTGCCTTCGTCTGTCTGGACAGGAAATTGAGCAGGCCCAGGACTGTTATTCTCTGTGGTGCCGGTGCTTTGGAGGCAAACACAAATGACCTAGATCACAACTCTGTCTGTGGGGAGGGTGGAGACATTGGAGTCTGAATGAGTGAATATCAAATCTTTATTATATTACTGTTGTTAACTATGTGTTTAATTAAAGTTTTTGTTTAGAGTGTTTCTTTGATCTGTTGACTGTGTCAGTGTTGCAGGGGAGACAGAAAGAGATGCAGTACACAATGAAGGTAGTGAATTATGACTCATCCACTCAGGGTTTTAATAGACAAAGGGACAAAACAGAGCAATAATCATTAGCGGTGGGTGTCACAAAATGATCATTTGCAAGGGAAACAGTTTTACTTCATATCTCCCTGCCTCCACAGTGGAGATTAATTAAACTAAAGAGAAAAGAGAGTCAGAGAAAAGAAATTGCCTTCCAAAATGGCACATTTGAGAGTTTTCTGGCCATTGTTAAAAGAAACCAACGATGACTGTCGGTAGGAAACAGGAAATGAACAGCTGTCTCTGTTCATTGTTACAGTCCAATGTTTTGTTGATCCATCCATCAACCTCAACCTCCTCCTTACATGGACTTTGTTGCCTAACATTACTACGGCCACTAGAGGGCTTTGTCACTTGAACTTAAACATACTGTATGTCATTTGCTGAAACAACTAATGCTGTAGATCTTCTTGGGAGGACACTCTTGGATTGTGGGGTAAGGAATACAAATCCTTTGGGGTTTACATTGACAACAAACTTTAGTGGAACCATCACACAGACTTCATTTTTAAGAAACAACTATATACAACTATATTTCTTACAAAAGCTAGCATCATTTGACAGTTTTATTCTGGGATCTTATAAGACTTGTATTGAGAGCATCATGACATTCTGCTTACTTTGTTGGCATGGTAAGAACTAGTTCAGAAAAAAATCATTAGTATTGGCAGCAAAATCTTACTAAGGAAGACAGTCTACATCTATAAACCTGTACCTTAAACTAAAAATGTATTACTTCACTTCAGGACGTTGTCTTTGGGCCCTCAGTTGCAAAAGTAACAGAGCCAGAAATTCCTTTAACCCATCAGCCACTGCACTGAGTTGCAGAACCGGGAGGCAGGTCCTTACACACATTTTGCCAACATTAGTTTTGCACATGAAACTCTTTGTTGTTTATTGCTGAATTGTTTTCCATGTATGCTCGCACTGGTATTTGGTGTAAGTGTGTTTCCATCCACTTGTTTTTGTTTGCATTTTCAATTTGCAAAACGCAGAAAATTTGGGAAAAAACGTGAAATATCGCAATATAGATTTTACGCTTGGCTCAGTTGGAAAAGTTGGTGTATTGATCAAAACAAAATGTGGCAAAGTGCAATGAAAACAGACTTAAATAAATCGTGACGTACATGAAGCATGTGACTTAAACTTTATGCAGAAGATATAGCACCATTGATTTCGGATCCCACAGAGGTCTGGGGATTATCCAGAGTAAACAGGACATTGTTGCTGTTTTTTGTTTGTTTGTTTCTCCAGATTTCATTTTCAATGCTGAGCATCTTATATCAAATTCCATTGACCTCCACTGTATTGGGGATGTGGACGAAGTGTCAGGAGGGTTGCCGGTAAGGAGCAGGGAGAGCGGAGGACCCAAATGCAGACACGACGACGGGAGTTGTTGACAGGTTTATTGAAGACGTAACGACAGGCAGGTAGGCAGGTAGGCAGGCAGGTAGGCAGGTAGGCAGGTAACAGACAGGAACAGGCAGGCGGGGAGCACACAGCATAGGGGATGTGCACAAAGACAAGAAACAAAGCAATGAACCAACAAGGCACACAGGGAACAGACAGGTCTAAATAGCGACAAGACAAATGAGGGAAACAGAACCAGGTGGGTGACGAGACACAGGTGAAGCAAATCAACAGATAATAACAACCAGGGGAGACACTAGGGCAAAAACACAGGAAACACGAGACTATCAGAACATAACATGACAAGAAGAGGCACTATCAGCATGGTTAGATACCACCAGGGCTATGAGAATAGAAATAATTTACTTTGGGTGACATGATCCTTTAAAGCCACCTTTGAAGTCTACTATGGATACTTGTTTGGTACTCAAAGGTAAGATTTTGGATGGAGAATCGCTTTAATACTGTGAGTGTACAGGTAATGAATGGATTGCAGCGGTGATGGCACCCCATACGACTGTTGCACCAAGTATACCTCAGGAAACACACTTATAAGCCTTAAATATTTTTTAAAAACCCTGAAAAACCCATACCATTGTTCCCAAAATCCACACAACAACAAACAGACGTGTTGACCGCAGTAGCCTGACAATTTCCTGTATTAGAAGACCAATCTAATCCTCCTCCACCACCATGCCCCAGAGGAGTTTACCGACTACAGTGACCTCTGCAAACAAGATGAGCTCTGACCCTCGAAATCTTCCTACTTCACTCCCTGAACAGTTTAGGAGTAGCTAAAAGTTATTTTTCAACCATCCAGCAGTATCCCCAGCTGAATTCAGTGTTTCTCCACCCTTAATGAGAACAGGCAGTCCTACCTTCACCTCCTCAGTCACAGAATAGTTTTGCAGTTTCACAGTGTAACAAACAGTGCAAACAAAGCCAAAGTTTTAAGAGTGTGATACTGTATAATTTACTCCTACTTCACACACACCTGACGCACACACACACACACACACAGACAGTCAGCAAGAATGGATCTCCACATCAATAGCAACCTTTTATGAAACATCTTTTATCACAGCGGCCCTGGACATTTCTCTGTTTGATTCTCCCTCTTTCTATCTTCAGTGACCTTTACAGGAAAATGCTTATTTTTGATAAAGTCCAGTTAAGGCTACTGTTTGACAATAACTATTACACAACTGCAGTGCTTCAAGTGAAGTGTCAACATGCAGTATATACTGTAGAAGCAAAAAAGCAGTCCTGTGAGGTTTTCTGTTGTCAGCAAGACATTTGACAGACATCTTATGAGTCACAGGGCATCCATGTACACAGAATAACTGATATCCTGGAAACAGTTTTTAAAAGTATATGAAACAGTTCTTGTAACTTATACTTTTCACACCGGTCCATTGTGTGGAAAGAATTAAATGAATGTCATATCTTAAACTAATCCTGTCGTATTTAACATTGTGGTTACTGAAACATATTATTGAATAATTAATATTTATTGTTACATTATAATTAATTATGTTATTTAAAGCTATGCTCAGCTTTGTATTTACATGTTTATTTATTTATTTTTTGACAAAATCATTTTAGTTGGTCAGACTTTGCTGGTTACATCTTTGGTCATCTCATCCTGACGGATAATTGCCTGTTCCTTATATTCTCATCCTGTTCTTTAAAGCTGCTCTAATCAATATTTTTATTTCAACAAAGGATCAAATGGCTATGTGTGATGCGAAAGGAGTCGCTTGTAGTGTAGCATCTTTAAGCTCAATGTTTAGGTTTTACAGCAAAAATGCTCTAAACCCGCTGTAAGCTACCTGCTCAGCATCAAACTGCAGACAGACAAAGTTGGCAACTACCTGGTGAAAATAGTGGAGCATTTAGCAGATATTTTTCTCTGCAAAAATTCAGTTCAATTCAGTTTTATATATATAGTGCCATATCATAACAAAGTTATCTCAGGGCGCTTTCTCATATAGAGCAGGTCTAGACTGACTCTTTATAATAATAATCTTCAAATGTGATTCAAAAAGAAGGCATTAGCCAAAATGTCTGTTACTCTTCTTCTGCAACACAAGAGCAATACACAGCAAATGGGAATTTTAAAAGACTAATTTTTACACCGAGTGGGGACCACTTCAACTTCAGTTGCACAAAGCAGTAATATCTGAGGGTAAGTACCAATTATTTAGTCAAACATTTGACCATTTTTGAAATAGCTTTACAGGATGTAATGCATACATTTCCTAATATGGTATGGAGCGATGCCTGCGAGCTAGTTCAGGCAGTCAGCTATACGCACATGACATACCTCACTCTCCATGAACATCTACCAAACACACCCTCCCAATTTGTCTATTTAAACTACAAAATGGCCCATCTCTCCCTCTGCCTGTCGATTCCACTGCTGCCCTGCATCAGTATTGCTGCCTGTTCTTTCAGCCCCACCACCACCCCAGCATCCACCTGCAGGCTCCGGCTAGGGGGTTTAAGATATTTGCTCATCACTCCCCAATATCTCTATGTCAGCATATCTGCGGGGAGTGATAAGGTCGGAGCCTAGATGCCAAACTCTAGCTATGTTCTGCTGCTATAATAAACATTTCAAATGTGAGTTGCCTGATTGAAATATGTTGATGTCACCTTGCTGGAATATCCAAGTGAATTGTCAGATTATATGTAAAATTTGAAAAGGCAAAAATTTCTGCTCCTTGCAGACGATTCACAGTTGAAGCATTGGCAAAAGTAAAATGCTGAAACAGCTGAAGTTGTTATTGAGGTGGCAGTCAAAGTACAAATACTGAGAGAGGATGCTGAAACAAGTTGTGTAAGTTTAAGTGTAAGCGCAGAATGAAGTTGAAGTGTCACTTGAAGTAAAAGTGGTGGAAGGAATTGAAGATTCAGTCAAAACTCAAGAACTGAAAGGAGTTGGCCGTGTCAATTGAAGTGGAAGTCCTGAAAAAAATTAGTGCCAGTTCAAGTGTATAAATTGAAAGATGATGTCAGTTAAAGTGTCATCTGAAGTGTAAAGTAAATAAAGTAAATTGTACGAGAACAGTGGAAGTTGTGCGAGCTAGAAGAGCTGAATACGTTTTGTTGTTGTTGTTCAAAGGTGAAGACCTGAGACCTGAAAGGGTTTGATGTGTCAGTCAAAGTGTAAGCACTGAAAATAGTTGAAATGTCAGTTGAGGAGAAATAGAGCAATGCAGTTGAAATGACGTGTAAGTGGTGGGAGCAGTTTAATTGACATTTGGAGAAAAAGGACTGAAAGCAGGTGAAATGTCAGTTGACATGTTACAACTGAGATCAGTTGAACTGCCATTTAGTAAATGAGCAGTTACAATGTCACTCACTTCGAAGTGTAAGTGGTAAAAGTAGTCAAGATTTTAAAAAACAGTGTGTGACACTTCATATTTGAAATTGCTTTACAGCATTGTTTTTTGCTTTGCTGGAACATGTAAGTGAATTATTAAATTTCATGTAGAATTATAAATCACTGATATTGTGTGTGTGTGTGTGTGTGTGTGTGTGTGTGTGTGTCTTGTGCCTCCCATGAGTCTCACAGCCAATCCAATGACACTACATGTTAGCCGCTCCTCAGGAGGGCATTCATCCAGAGAAGCACCATCTTTGGTCGCCATGGATACCAGCTGTGCACCTGAGCAAAGTGGAATTCATTGTTGGAGGAGAGAGCGAAAGAGATGATATGTGAGATCCGCAGGTGCAGAGATCAGCACACACACACACACACACACACACACCCTCCATTTGCACCTTTCCCCTCCCCTCCCCTCCCCTCCCCTCTCTCTCTGTCTCTCTCTCTCTTTGTCTCTCTTTCCAGTGACTCAGTAAAATTGCAGTCATTTTTCTCTGTCAGTAATCAAACTCTTTGCGTGGGGATCAGCATGATGACACGAAAAGTACCGGGTCTCAGTTCTCATTCTCTGGCTGCCAAGGGAGCTAATTGAATTCACAGTGAACCTCTGTCAACACACCTCAGGCACTTCCCACAATGAATTCCTTCCACACAAATGTATGTGTGTATATGTGTGTGAGTTCTGGCAGTAGTTCTGTTTGCGGTAAGGGAGACAAAATGAAAAGATGAGGCAGCTAATGAAGAGAGATATCAAGTATTTCAACTGTTGTTGGCCCTGCAGCTGTCCGATGTGTGACAAGGGAGAGGAAACGGATGTGCGTACAGATTCTGACAGCCAAGAAAGAACTAATTTGTTGGTCTGCCAGGGGTGGTTTGTTAGCTAAATGATTTCCTGACTGGTCCAAATATCCTAAGGAGAAAGATTAGAGAAACACAAAGAGAGAAGACAGTTTAGTAATCCATGGAAAGGTTTGGCTTATATGTGTCTATTTCAAATCAAAGTTTGAAGTTTGATTTTCAACAACTTTCAGTGTGGCCGACTTTAATTTAGACTTCATTGATCTGAATATATCGATCTCTCATATATTGAAAGAAAGTCTCAAGTGGTTAAGTCCTTGCAGCTCTCCCAGATTAGCAGCCTGGTTCGGTTGCAGAAGATGAGTGTGTGCTGTATGTGTGTGTTTGTGCGTGCAAGTCCTGTCTACTCTGTCAAGCTGCAAATACACCCAGCTAACTGACAAGGCAGTCATCCAGTCGTGACGCACGTCAGAGCTCAGACATCCATAGAGCCACGCTGGTAGCGTAGCGATGTCTGAGGCAATGTCGGCCGGTCAATTTTGGTTGGTCCACCGCTTTGGTCCAGACTGAAAAATCTCAGCAACTACAGGGTAGATTGCATTTGATTGTAGATTGCACATTTCTTTCAAGAATTCATGGTCCACAGAGGATGAGTCCCCTGACTTTTCCTCTAGCGCCAACATGAGAATGACATTTTGGGGTCTTAGTGAAATGTCTAAATTGTAATTTGTCTAGCGACATTATTAGCTCAAAATTTCAATTTGCTACTATACTTAGGTTTATGACCAAATGCCTGCAAAACTAATGGCATTCTCATCAGTCTCAGCTGTACTTTGTGTTTAGTGCTAATTAGTAGCATGCCAACACACTAGACTAAGATGTAAACCTGCTAAACATCAGCCTGCAGAAGTAAGCATTTAGCTAAAAACCACTAGCATGACTGTAGACTCTTAGCTTCGTTAGTTCTACTTTAATCTGCTAACTGTTTTTTGGGGAACTTGAGGGCAGCAGAAACAAGCTGCAAAGACAACACTGACATATTGTCATCTTTTCAGTTGATATGGAGATCTTGATAGCAAAGAGTTGCCTATCTACACATCCAACAGATATAGAGGACCATTGTCATTCATTTTGAGTTGTGATCCTGATGACATGACTAAGTCCAATGTTTGCTCTCCTTTTAGCTCTGCTTCTGGTCTTCAGTAGCTCCTGAGGAAAATATCTGGCATTTTTTACACTGCTAAATGTTCCACTATGTTTACCAGCTAGTTGCGATTTGGAGCTGGACAAGTAACATACAATGGGTTTATCTGAGCTTTTTCACTGAACACAGCTTGGAGTGTTGAGAGTGTACCATAACAGTAAAGTTGTAGGTCGTAAAACCAAAACAACCAAGACACTGAAACACTCCACAAAGCTGACTGGAACTGTAAAGGTAGTTGACAATTTTCTTTGGGTTCGCCACTGTGAACAACCACCTTTCATATTGCACATAGTAATTTGATCCATAGAAAAAATACTGATTACAGCCACTTTAAAAGAACAGATTGTCTCTTGTGAAAATCTGGAACACCGGGTCCATCGTACCTTAACGGAATAAATCCAATCCCTGCTATGTATTGCTCACTGCAGCACATAGAGCACCAGAACCAAAGATCTATTTTGATCTTTGCTCCTATCCTAACTTTTGCTATTAGACTCTTACAGAGTGCTGGCAGTAATTCAGGGTAATCAGAGGGATTAGGAATGGCAGATACTTTTTCATAAGGTCTCCTCTGAATAGCTACATGTCATGTTGAAACATCCCCGAGCATTACAATGAAGCCTGCTAACTCGCTCTGTGTGTTAATTGCTTGCAATAAGAGTGCGAATGAAGGGAACAGAGATGGACTCACACTGAAAGTACACGTGTTGGAAAACGTAAATGTTCCATCAAAGAGAAATATCACTTTGATGTATTTTTTTAATCACTGTCAGTGAATGATTCACAGACTGACGACACAGGGTGCAGGGCGGAGGGAACTGAATGCTTTTTGCTCTCCCTCAGAAACAAATTAACACTGAGGCACAACTTTGCATAATGTGCAAATGCAGAAATGTGATTTCACATGCAGACACAGGTACACACACACACACACACACACACATACACACACACACACAGAAAACACACAAAACACACTTTCTCATTCACTCACTCAAATCTGACCTATGAGTCATTCTGGCTGTACTTCCAGACGCCCCTCTCTCTCTCTCTCCCCCTCCCTCTCTAACCCACTGGATGTCACAGATGGATGCTGCAGACAGCCGCAGTCTTAATGCTGCTTCCTGTCTCTCTCTGGGCACTTAGCAACCGCTAGGCTCAGGCCGAGTTTAACCGGCAATTAAAGGGGCAATTCGTCATCGCTCCATCACAGAGAAGGTGCAGGACTGGATAAACCAAAACAAAAGCTTTGAAAAATGATCCACACACACTGAATGTGACTGAATGTGGGATTTCGCTCAATCAACATCGTGTTTAATTGTGATTAATACCAGCAGACCCTTTGTTCAGAATGACTCACGGCTTTATGGGAATTTGACATTGGCCGGTCTGTTTCCTGAATTGATCTTCTGCGGTCAGGTTATTGCTATCTGCAAGTTGAAAAGAAATAGGCACCCTTCTGCATGCCTCTGGGCCAATCACTTACAGATATATCAGCGTGGTGTGAGCTCTGGAGGTCCTATATGGAACATTTAAAATGCCTAAATAAAAACAGAAATCCATTGCCATTCACTCAATTCTAGCTATCTACCTTGCAGACATCTATTAGCATTAACTTATCCTCCTCCATTAAACCAGTCATTGTTTACTGTAAGCTAACACTAGCTAACTAGCTGTCAACACTTACCGAGAATTGTGCCAAGAAAATCCCATAAGTGTCTGTAGTAGTGTCCCTCCGGCTGGCTAGCCAACAGGAAACTATTTTAATGTGAAAGGCTGTCTGTCATGGCTGCCATCAGCTAGCATCACACTGTTTGATATGTTTTTTTTAGGAATTTATAATTTATTTGTTATCAATCATTTTTTGAAAATGCCTAAATTCATACCAAAGTTTGTTTATATGGTATTCTTGCATAAATAACTGGCATATGATAAAGGTCCCTGGAGACACTGTGGTTAGTGACCCAACAAGACATGTTGAATCTATAAACTAAAATACACATGTAACAACATACAAATTCATAACATTTCTTTACATCAACTAAGTCATAAGTCACAGTATCTTAACAGCTTCAAACGAGCCTGAACATCTGAACACTTAAACAGTGTTATAACTGTCGAGTTGATGTTATTCCCATTTGACAGCAGAGTGTGGCGTTTCAGACACTAAGTTCTAAACAGGAAGTGTCACAGCTGTGAATCTAATATGTTATGGCAGGTTTTTAATCCTATCCAAGTCTAGAGGGAAGACTGTAGCACTGTGTTTGTGAGGATGGAAGCTGTTGAAGACAGACCCCGCAAACATTTAGACTTTTTTATAGATGATTATTTGGGGCATTTTTTCCTTTACTTCATAGTTACATTGAATAACATTGAAACATTGGGAGAAAGCTAGGGGGAATGCAACAAAGGTCCCCAGCCTGAATCAATGTTGAGATTTTGTGGCACACTCTTCAAAAGGCCCGCAATAAATATTACCATTGTGTTGTCTGACTGTCAGAGATTTTGGTGCTATGGTAGTTTTTGAGGTTGTAGCTTGTTGTTGTAGTTCATTAATATTGTAAGGTGTTCCTACTATTTTGTCCATCTTGAGTAGGGAGGGGGAAAATATTAGGTACCTAAAAACGAGTATATAGTACAGAGCACCTGACTAACATAGTGACATTAAAAAGTATTTGAGCATTTGTTCCAGGGATATTTTCCATTCAGCTACACCCACTTATCCTTTGCAGAGTTGTATGGAGTTGAAGCCAGCTGACATTGGCCAGAGAGGCAGGGTATATCCTCGACAGGTCCCCAGTCTATCACAGAGCTCCAGGGATACTTTATTGGGTAGTATTATATTGTACATATACATTACATTTTTCTTTGTTGGGGGAGGGGGCTTTTTATGCCTTTATTAGAGAGTTAATACTAGAGATATGACAGGAAACGAGGGCAGAGCGAGTCCAGTCAGGGACCTTTGTTGAATCCCTAAGTTGAGAAGTTGTGATTGATGGTGAATGGCCACCAGGGCACCCTAAACTTCCTGACATCCATCAACAGCTTGTTGGAGATCAGCAGGAGTGAAAGCTTACAGCCCTACCAGCATCCTAAGATCACAGACGGTTTTGTTGACTGTCATTCTTAGAGAACTCTGACTGACGAACCTGTGATCTTTCTAGTGCTGCAGCAAGATATTGCACAACAATTGTTGACCACTTTATGTACCCACAGGGTGTTGAAGGCTGAGGAGAAGCCAGGAAAAAAGCACCAGCAAAGGTGAAAATACTGACAAAAGATATTTGGGGATTGTATGTGAGAAAACAACTGCCAGCCTGAGGGCTAAGCAGCAGTAGCTTTGCTTACTGGAAGTGGCATTTGACCTGCATGAGGTGAGTGCTGTTGTTGTGAGGTCCTTGACTGAAGCTTTCAAAAAAAAAAAAAGTAAAACAATTATTTTTTCCTTTCACATGAGAAGGGCATACCAGGTTTGCAGGAAAACAGTCGGTTGTTCATCCCTGAGTTTAAAGAGTGAAATTTATCGTTCGCTAAAACCCTCCCCGACCCCTACACAGTGATTGTAGTCATAGCTTAGCAACCATAACAAGGAACCATACTCAGGGTTGCCAACTTTGGGTACCTGGCTGGAGTGAGATTTTGATGCCATGGCCCATGGGCTTAATCATGCGCAC
>LKNJ01002545.1:0-59938 GCA_002120245.1 Maccullochella peelii
GGAGAGAAGAGGGAGAAATGTTGGGATGGATTTAGAAAAGTGGAACAGCAGAGGAAAAGACACCTGCTGGAAGCTGATCACGGCTCCCTCCGTCTCACCTGTGAGGGTTGACGAGCTGGAAGTCGTCCCAGGTGAGGATGCCGTGGTACCAGGCGGGCGGTTTGGGTTTCGGGGGGTCCATAATGAACTCAGACTTGGAGTCCTCGTCGAAGCTGCCCACAGAGTAGGTCTCCTGGCTCTCCTCGGTGGACGCCTCCGACTGCACCTCCGACAGCAGCAGGAAGGGCTGCAGGTGGGGGCGCTCCGGGTCGTGACCCTGTGGCGAGCTGCGAGACTGGTACAGCAGCTTGCTCATGTTGGACTTGATGTCCCCCATGCAGAGCAGCTTGAAGAAGGGCTGAGAGACGGGCAGGTCCACCAGCCGGTTGTCCTGGATGCACTTGGCCAGGAAGACGCCCAGGAAGTGGAAGAGCTTGGTGATTCGCTCCAGCTCCTCGCTGTCCTGAGGGAACGGAGCCGGGAACAGACCGCAGGAGCGCTGCACGTAGAAACCAGGAGGCTTCAGACCGCCGCCCAGGTCCACCTGAAACACAGGAACACAGGACCAGACGCCGTTTAGTGGGGAGGTTCCACAAGATCACTTCGGCTCGTTACACTCCATTTCAGTCCGACGTTGCCGCCACTCTAACCTCACTTTAATACAATTAATATACTGACGTTTCCACGGAAAAAGACTCAAACTGCGACTTTCGAAAAATAAAACAAACAGGCACGATGTTCCCGTGCGTGCGCCTCACCTGTCGGGACTCGTCGTCGGGGAAGTCGTCGTCACACAGCCAGATCCCCAGAGACGTCCTCTGAAACTCTGCAGCCACCAGAGCGTAAAACTCCAGCGTGGGACCGAGACCTGTTCCCTCCTCACCCTGAAACTCTACCTGGACACACACACACACACACACACACACCATAGCAGTTGAGCATAAAGACTGTTGATACGATCAAAAGCTCTAGAATAAGTTAGTAAGAGGATCTTGAGTTGAAGCTGTTTAAATCGACTCATTTAAAAAATAAAAATCTAAAAAACACTGTAGTTTGTAACTTTCATAAAAACTCTGTAGTCCAACAAAAATATCTTGTTTTAATATTTTATATTTTGAGCGTCTCTCCGCCTGAACCTCTCACCTCCAGCACGGACTTCCTGTCGGCGTGCAGCTGCATGACGGACTCCGCCCACTCCATCATGGCTTCTCCTCGGGGGACTTTGACTCGCTCGTGTTTGAGCCGGCCCACCCTGAACTCTCCGGGGTCGTCCCGCCGCACCGTGGTGGACGGCCGAGAGCGCTCCATGGTCGCCTCCCGCCGGTTCTGGAGCCACACGATGGCCCTGCAGACACGGAGGTCATTATGAAGGGAATAAATGAATGATAGAAACACTGATGAAAGATTTCTAAAACAATAAAAGGGAATTAAAAGAAAACTTAATTTAATTTTAATGACAACAAAGATTACAGATGTCTCCAGTTTAGTCTCAGGATGCAAACTGATATTCGAGTGTTCACTTGAGTCCTTATCCAACTTTCCCCAAATGTTCCAGGTTTTACCCTGACCTTTGGGTTTTATTACAAACATTTTTTCAAGACTCTTTCCAAATTCAGGGGGGTTTAATCCAGATTTATTTCTCCTCTTTCGTGTATTATTTCTTTGGCATTTGCCTTATTTGATGGTGACTTTAGACACCTGACATGCAACAAAGGTCCGGGACCAGAATCAAACCGGGGACATGTGCGTCTGAACCACCAGATGCACCAAAGGTTATACACACAATATGTTTTAGGGTGCAACTGACTTCCTGTGCTCCCTGTGTTTTAGAGAAGTTAGAGTTTAAACCCACATTTTCAGGATTTACTCAGGAGTGTTTGAGGTTTGTTTCACGTTTTCCCAAAAACCTTTGGGATTATTTTGAATGTTTCAGGATTATAGCCCAGTTTGTTTGCATTTATTCAGTGTTTGTGCAGCTTATAGTGAGTTAGTAGCAGTCTGGGAGGCTCAGTCATGCTCAGAGATGTCCTGAACGTTTGTCTTCAGACTCACCTGGACGCTCCGAACGCCGTGCAGGTGAAGTAGAGCTGTCGGGTCTCAAAGGGGATAAGGAAAGGACACTTGGAGGTGAGCTGTTCACACCAGTCGGGCAGAGCTCCACTGGCCAGAGCCAGAGGCTCCTGGGAAACAAACAAAACACTCAGTTCAGCATATTGCTGCCTCCACACACCAACCGGTCAGCAGTCTGGAGAGTGCTGCTTTATTCCAGAAAGGAAGTGTTTGTGAAGCAGCGGCAAGAACAAACCTCGATCTGCTGCAGAATCTTGGTTGTGATCTTCTTACTGGTGAACTCCTCTGGAGACGCGTTGAACTGCAGCTCGTCAAAGTCTGCAGGAGAGAAATACAAAACTGATCCAACATACAGTCGCATCACAGAATATTCAGAGTTATTGATGAGAGGGATGTCAAGCTCTGACTTCTGTTTAAATTGCAAAAATGATGTGTGTGTGTGTGTGTGTGTGTGTTCGTACCCTCCTGCAGCGTGCGTGCGTTGGACGCGGCGTCTCCTCCGATGATGTAGAGGATGCGCAGCAGCTGCAGGACGTCCTCCACCCCGCAGGCGTTCTGGCTGCAGCCGGCTTTTGCCTGTGCCACCTCCCTGGCCACGCCCAGGATCTCACTGCTCTGATTGGCTGAAAGCGAGCTCGGGCTCAGACCGCCACAACGACCGCCGACACCGATACTGTGTTCACACAAGTCCTGCAGGAGGGAGGTCAATCAGAAGGTCAGAGGTCAGGGTTTATTCTGCCATCTTTGACGGAAAGCTTCTTCAGAAACATTCAAGTTCTACTAACTGTGGAACTCTTCATCACAAAGACCTTTTATTAATATCGTCATGAACGGTTTACGTTCTGCTACACGTTGTTTCTGTACGCCACCTTTTCCTCCTCAGATGAGATGATTTGATTGATGTTTTTTACAAGTTTATGGAGGCGTTATTCAAACAGCAAAGAGAAAACTGTGACGACGACTCACCATCTTTCCACTCTCCTTCTCTTTTTCAGAGTCCTTCAGCTCTCTGTACATGATCCTGCAGGACACAACAGCCAGAATAAGAACTCAGACACCTGAAGAGGTCAAAGAGTCCACATCAGACTCAGACCCTGTCTCCCTTCTTACGTGTATGTGGGCTCCCAGATGCGTCGCAGTTTGTCCGTCTTCACGGCTCCATTGCAGGAGAGCTGCAGCAGCCGCTGGACGTAGTAGAAGATGGTGGACTTGTAGTTGGACAGAGGAAGCTCCACCTCCCGGGTCGTCCCCAGCCCCGCCACCTGAACACACACACACACTCTAAAATAACTCTCTAATGTGTTTTTAAACTTCCCTAACCTTTCAAACGTTCAGGAATATTATAAACTTTCCAGTCTTACAATGACGTGACTACATTTCCTGCATTTTCCAGCCCGTGTGATAAATCCAGCTGTGTGGTTGGTTTTCTTACCTTCAGGGTGAGAGACAGGTGAGGAGACGGAGCGCACTCCACCTCCTCCTGGACCTCCGAACGAGGAGTTCCTGACAGACGGAAAGAGGAACATGATCACTCAGATGACAGTCGCTGAACTGAGTGAGCACGACTGAATGTGAACGCAGCAGCAGAACTAGTTCATCTTCTATTCGGCTCAAAGGAAACAGACGTTTGTTATGATCAGATACAAACCTCCTGTGAGCTCTGTGGTCGTTCACATGTTCATCATTACCAACCACTCTATTTATCAGCTGTCGTTTCCTGACGCCAAACTGCTCCTGAAAGTCTATTTTAGAGAAACTGTAACTCTACTCATACATGTTAAAGATATCAGTGGATTTACAGGAAGTGAAGTTTTAAAATCTTTCTGTTTGGGATGGAATTACTTTAACTCATTACTCCTGTTCTATAATCTTGTTTTCATTGTATATTTAGTTTAATGTTGTTTTATTAAGCCTCCTTTACTGAATTGTTTTGTTATGTGGATTTGTTAACCACTCTGGAACTGTGGTTTACCTGGCGGGGGGATCTCTAGGTCGGTGGTCTGCTGGACGTTGGTTCTTCCTGGTCGGGGGTCGAAGGCGGGGACCAGAGCAGAGAACTGCCTCTTCAGGACGAAGTCGTCGTCCCACGTCCTCCTGCGACCTCCTTTGGTCTCGTACTCCTCCTCCTCCTGCAGGGCGGCAGCCACACACTCATCACGCCCTCTGACATCACTTCCTGTCACTCACTACTCATGCTGCCAGGTCAGTATTATTAAACAAAACCAACAAACAAAAAGAGGTCTATTACCAGAACCTCCTCGTACTCCTGGTCCTCCTGATTGTCGTCTTCGTTCTCATCATCGTCGTCGTCGGGCTCCGGGAGGTCCTCCTCGTCATCCAGCTCAGCCAATAGTGTGTTGGCACGACAGCTGTCCAGGAAGTCTACACGAGGTAGAAAGAGAGAGACGAGGAAACATGATGTTGGTCAGGCAGTTCAGAGCTGGAAGGAAAACCTTTGAATCGCGATGAAAGATTTATAAAAGAAATAAAGCTTTTGTCTCGTTCACGGCTCTGATGATCGACCACCAACGCAGCTTCATCTGATCTGTATTCAAACCTCCTTTCAAACTCTGAGAAAAGAACTTAGAATAAGACCAAGACGTTTCTGCTTCCTGCCACTGAGCTGCTGCTCAGACAGATACAAGACCTGACATTTGACTCATCACATGTTGTTTGATCAATCTGAAAGCTGCCTGTCGATAATCAGCTACAGACTTTTAATGACGATGACTTTTGTTCGGTGTCGTTCATCAGAAACTTTCACCTGATCCAATCCAGGTGGCATCCAAACACGCTTGTGCTCTTAGCTCATCGATACATTGTCCCTTAAATGTGGCAGGCACATCAGGTGTTAATCCACCTGTGTGAGTATTCAGTCATGCTGTCAGGTGGACGGACAGCACCTGCTTACAGGTCTGGTTATAATAACATTTATGAAACCTGTCAAGTACTGAAAGTAGTCAGACTCTCTTTACTTATTATTAAAACATATTTTCTAATTGAACTTTCAGTTTCTTAATTTTACACAAGTTCTTATACAGCAGTTTTCAAACAATGTGAGAATTATTTCGTTGAACACAAAAAACTGTTTTGTTTATTCTCAGAGTCAAGAATCAAAGGAAGCACAACTGGAAAGGATCAGTAATGAAAATAATAGTTTCTCTAACAGTTTCTTCTTCTTCTTCAGGTGTTTTAACTTTATTCACCTGCAGAAACGCAGCTAATCTGCTTCCTGATGTGAGAAGAGTTAGACAGCAGGTTAGCTGAAGCAGGCTGTGTGTGTGTGTGTGTGTGTGCGGTCACCAACCATAGAGAGAGAACTCGGCCTCCTGGCCCGTGTCGCTCTCGCTGGACGTGGACGTCAGGCTGGTCGTCAGGGTGTTGCTTAGCAACTGGCCCACCGACAGACCCGTGGTGGCCGTGGCTACGTTATTGCTGCTGGTTACTATGGAGGTTGACATGGTAACAGTGGAGGTGGTGCCGGTGGTGGTGAGGTTAGGAAAGCTCTGAGCGCCCATGAGAGGAGAAGCTGCAAACAAACAAACACAAAGGGCGGTTAGTTTGTCAGAAACCAAAGAGACGAAGCAGCAAGTGAAGCTCGTTAAGAAACAGCTGCTGATTGGCTGGAGGATGCTCATGCTGTTAACCCAGCAGGATACTGACCGGAACACCCAGCATGCACCTGGTCTCAGGTCCAAGCCTGTACCTGGTCTCAGGTCCAAGCCTGCACCTGGTCTCAGAAGTGTCTGACCTCAACTGCTAAGAGCGTTTCGTTAGAGCAGTGAGCTCCTGTCTGCCTTTGTTTGCAGCTCACTGAGCTTCACTGGAGATTCTCAACCACAACAACAAGTCCAGGATCAGAGGGATCTTGGTAGGAACTTTACCAACGTTTTGACTCTTAGAAAGAGAAATACTGCAGTACTCCCTGGCAGTAACAGCGTAGTATTAATGTAGTAATACTGCAGTACTCACTGGCAGTACTCAGGACGTTCCTGCCCAGCGTGTTGGTGTTGTTGTCGCTGCTGCTGCGGCTCAGGTTCATGTTGTTGGTGGCGTTGGTGCGGGACATGTTGGGGGCGCGGCGGACAAAGGACTCCATGAGGCTGGCCTCCCGGGACGACAGGTTGGGCACGCTGGCGCTGGAGCTCATGGGAGCGCCAGCAGCCAGCAGGGAGCTGACGGACAGCCGGGCATTAGCCGCCGAGCACAGAGGCCTCTGGGAAGGCGTGTCCTTGCTGGATGACTCCGACACCGAGCTGACGTCAGGGGAGCTCACGCTCACCAGCCCCATGGAGATTGCCGTCGCCGGGTCGGTAGAGTCCTTATTTCTGGCTTCGTCGCCAGCAGCAGACGTATCGGCGGTGAGCGTCCCGGAGCTGGACGCCGAGCCGGACCCGCCCCCCACCGCAGAGGACAGCACGACGATCGGCTCCTGCTGCTGTCCGTCAGAGCCGACCCCGCCCCCCATTACTCCTCCCATCCCGGAGCCCTGGTCGAGCAGCAGCCCCTCGGCCCTCCTCTCCATCCGCAGACCCCCCGCGCCTGGCAGCCCCGCGGAGGAGCTCAGGCTGATGTCGGAGGACGAGGCGACGCTGCAGACGGAGCTGCTGCTGCCCTTCCTGCTGGAGGAGCTGGTCCCGCCGAGCGACGTGGCCCCGCCCTTGTCGGGACAGTTATTTTTCACCAGGCTGCTCCACGACTGCTGCTGCGAGGAGGACGAGGTGGAGGAGGACGAGGAGGAGGTGGTGGTGGTGGTGCCGCCGCTGGCCACCGGCGTCACGGAGGGTCCCACCATGGAGGAGGCGGGGCCTGAAACA
This sequence comes from Maccullochella peelii, assembly GCA_002120245.1. Taxonomy (NCBI): domain Eukaryota; kingdom Metazoa; phylum Chordata; class Actinopteri; order Centrarchiformes; family Percichthyidae; genus Maccullochella; species Maccullochella peelii. Next base: position 6,927 of record LKNJ01002545.1, read on the forward strand.
GTGGATGAGACAGGTTTGGGTGACGGCGCTGTGGCAGCCGACTCAGGGTCGTACCCTGGAGCAAGCTTGAGGTCAAACTTCCCTTCAGCGCCCATACGGTAAGAGTTAGAGCCGCCAGCATCCCAGGTTACATCAATCCAGCCTGGATGGACAGAGAGATAGGAGGGAGACGGACGGATGGATGTCAGAGACCCGGCAGAGAGAGAGAGAGACAGAGAGAGACAGAGAGAGACAAAGAGAGAGTGGTAGAGGGAGGTAGACAGACAGCAGAGAAGCAGCTTACAGTCAGAGCAGCTCCACACAGCTCCACACTGGACCAGATCACAGCTCAATACTTTGGGTGAAAAGTCACAATGAAAACATGAGCCTGTTTTCAAATGTGTCGTATTGTAATGATAATAATATTAATAATAATCCCAATAAATATATTTAAAAAAGAACTAACTTCACGAGCACATGTTGTAAAGAGGTGGCATCACATTTCTATGAACTGCTCGTCTTTGTCGTTTGTTAAGATTTAGCGATTTGCTCCTTTACTTGGAGTAATTTAAGAAAATGCATTTTAATTTTTAAAATGTGTTTCTAATCGTCCCTCATATAAATTTAAGTCGTAGTCTTTTTTTTTTTATATATAAATTGTATTTGTTGTCCATTTTTGTAAAAGGATAGGTTGGATTTTATAACAAAACCCTACAATACTAAATAAATATAATCAATACCATGTAAATACTGATTTACGTAATACTGACTGAATTGTATCAAGTACCAAAAAGTTGGCAGCAAATGTTCATGTTTGTAACAATAAGAGAAAGGGATGTTTATGATGTAGTGTGGGAAAATTTGGGATTTTCATTTTACTGCAGTAATTAACTGAAATTGCTTTGTGTGTGTTTATACATCGACAATCATTTTAGAAAGATGTAACTTAAAGAAAAAAGGCAGTAACCAAGTAAAACTGCTGTTTCACTGACTTTAAAAGCAGTGGCTCCCAAAGTGTGCGCTGCAATATTTATATAATTTTACATTTATTGTTCTTTAATTTAACGATTCAGCACATTTAAAAAATCTGTGACGTTTACATGAACCAAGTTACGTTTTCAACCAAGAGAACAGAAGAAATAAGGAATTAAATCTCAAAATCAGCTAATTTAATACACAGCTGATGACAGGTTGACTCACGGTTGTCATAGTAACACAACAGGAGCTCAGCAGTCACAAAAACAATGACTGAGCATTGCAGACCTCAACACCGTCTGACAGGACTAAAGCTGAGTCAGACTGAACTCTACTCGGCTAACGGCTTAATGAGCAGGTTTTCTGTACTGCGCTGAAACCAACATCGTGAGTGTGATGAGTCCCTCATCTCTGGTAAACTGCCTGTCAGTGCTGCCTCACATGTCCCATTAAAATGTCTGCAACCTTCTGTTTTGTTTGTCCTTGTGCACCTTACATGAGCTCATTTTAATTTAGCAGAAAATGATATATCTATAGTTTATTTTAAGTTAAATATTAATCTGTAAATCTGCAGAGCACCTGATGGCTTTTATCTGATTGATTATTAAACTTGATATAGATATAATATTGTTATAGTATATACATGTTATGTTGGGGGTCTCGAGGTGTTTGGGAACCACTGCTGTAAAGAACATGTTCAGGATCTGTGGACATGTTTTAAAACTCCACTGGAGGAGGTTTTGGTCCAGGTGGAGCGATGGGAGAGAAAATATGAACACAGTCACAGAAAATGACAAAAGTAGAAAATATTTCAGGCAAATGCAAAGCGTCAACGCCACAAAGAAAGAAATTCAACTGAGACACAACAACAATCCTGGTTCATGATTTTTAAATGATGATCAACAGAGCTGCTGGTGGCGTCGCCACGCTCAGAACATCAGGTCTGAAATAAAACACAGAAACACCGAGAGGAGCAAGAGGCAGGGAGGAAGAGGAGGAGAGGAGGAGGAAGGAAGGTGTTTAGATCTGATTTAACTCTGTCCAGGTGACCTGTTGGGACTGACGTACTAACGACAGAGGCGGAGCAGACTGCTGGTCTTCAGATGGTCACTGCGGCAGGTCAGTCGGTTGTAGAGATAAAATACTCGCTGTGACTCGACTACAGACTACAATCAGACCTCACCACCTTTTCACAACCTGCAGAGGTGACGGGGGAGACTTCACCGTCCCACCTGACAGCACCACGTAGAAGTTGTCAAACATAGAAGAGAAGAAGATTCAGACCCACTCGTTCGACGTAGCAACAAGGTAGTAGCATCAAACGTTCTGCTTCTGTTCTTACACACCGCTTCAGACGCCATGTGTGTTTACACTCTTGCTCCCGGAAGTCGGTCCCTAGCACCTCCTACCCGATGACATCAGGCAGGTCGTGAAAGACGGCGAGCTACGGTTGGTCGGGGACCAACAAGCAGTCCGTCACGTCTCTCGGCCGAGTCGCGGAAATAATTTTTGACTCTATAATCTTTAAATGTGACAGAGTGACTGTTAACAGACAGAAAGGTGGTTTAGTCTGAACCTGGATTAACAGTCGCTGCTGACGTCAAATAACCATCAAGAAGAGGTTGTTCCAACAGTGTTTGTCTACACAGGAGGCATTTAAGTCATGTTTTTCAGTCATTCATCTTAGTATGCGTCTGACAAATACAGCCGTGTCCACACAGACCGCAGCCCAAAGTGTCTTTTTACACTTCGAGTCTATTTCCTTCTGTTTGTCGCTGCAGTGACTGTGCATTGGGCTGCCAATGCAGGTGACCTACACACAGTGCTGTGCCTGAACGCATCGTTCACTACACAGACACAGTGTCAGTCTGAGTTTTCCCTGTAAGGACTTGCTGTACTTTCTTGATACTGCAGGTGCAAACAAACTTACTGCACCTGGAAAACAGGTGTAAAACTCCCTGGGGAGATGTCTGTGGCTTCAGCTGGATGACGGATGTAAAAACTTGCAGCAGCGAGCAGTAATCACGTCACAGTCAGCCACGGGAAGTCACAGTCATTCTTATTAATTAGCTAACTGTAGCTGAGCTGATCCAGCTGCCCCCCCCACCACCACCAGCAATCATATTGTGAGACCACATTCACAAACAGACGTGATGTTTCCATCAGACACTGAACTGCACGTCTACGTCACAGGAGGTCACGGTAAAGGTCATGTGAAGGAAAGGTCAGGGAGGAATGGTTAATGCAGAAATGTTCCTTCCTTCTTCCAGGAACCTGCTGACTGAAGATCCTGTTTCACACAATGACAGCGATTACAGAACATGAATGTTGACTGTGGGCGGACATCTGAAGCAGCAGAGCGTAAAATGCTAAATTGTAACTCAGAATTTGGACGTCAAGTTTGGCAGCTTGTTATTTAGTTCCTCAAATAAAGATTTTGTTTTCTGTGACACAACAAGTAAGAACCCAGCACCGATTCAGGTCTTTATACATCTGTGCTTGTCTGTTTTCCTCAGCCTCAGAGTTCAGTCTAAATTTAAACAACTGAAGCTCAGAACTTGCTGGCACAAATATCTGCCCACAGCTGAGCCTCTGAGTGCAGAAACAGGGAGCCAGGCCCTTATTAACAAAACCAGAAGACAAGAAAAGGTATTAAATCTCTTTTTGACTGGCTGGTCCTCTGAAGCTGCAGCGATAACACGTATTTAGTTTCAGTGCCTGTCCTCAGTGGACGTGTCTTACCGTTGTGAGCCTCTCCGGTGACGGTGCCCTCTCCAGTCGGGTTTCCGTCCTGGTCGCGCCACTTCCAGTCGATGCCGCGGACGACCCGCGCCCCCGGGACGATGTACTTCATCACCTGGGAACGAAACAGGCGCCGCTGCCGACGAAGGTTCGCCTCGGCCTCCTTCACAGCTTTACCTGAAGGAGGAAGGTTTATAGCAAACATTCAACAGATGACAAAGAGGGATACTGTCGTTACATTCATGCCAATAAAGCAAATTGAATTGAAATTCAAACAGAGAGGAAAAGAACAGAAAAACATAAGGAGTCAGAGAAAATGTAGAGGAGCACACAGGCTTAAATAACGATCAGTAAAAAGGTTAAGCTCATGAAATGTTCAGAAATCATTTCAGAGCCAGTGGTTGTGAAAGTTTGACAATGTGTAGAAAATAAAACTTTGATGTCTAAATAAAATCTGTGCACAAATTATATCAGCTGTGAGGTTACTCAAAGAAACGCTTTAGCCAACATCTACTCTCAGCGCTCAAAGTTCCCACACTGTGTGTGACACTGAAGTTACATACAAACAGTTTGGTTACAAGTATATATATACACACACACACACACACACACACACACACACACTATACCACACCATCCCCGATTCAGGTCTACATGGGGGCCCTTGCTGTGTGGCCTGATTAATGCTGTAATCCAAGTCATGTACTGCTTTCATATAAAGCTTTTACCGAAATGTGTCTCAGCCTTTCTTAATACTCCAACAGAGAAATGAAAAACAGGCGAACTTACCGAGCTGGTCCTCACAAACGGCGGTGACGGTGCCGTACAGCTCGAGTCCGGACAGAGACAGGTAGTGAGTCTGACCGCTGGCGTTCTTCCCCATCTGTTTGATCCGGATGTGTCTCCACCCCTGCTTCTCCTCTTTGGACGGGTCCAGAGGCCACGTAGCCGTCGACCTGACACACACACACACACACACACACACACACACACACACACACAGGAAAACAGGTTCACATCAGCCTCTTAGTGGGGAATTCTGTGTACTTCCTGCCACATGATGATATAAATTTTGAAACAATGGTTCATGACAGTTGATTGATTGATCAGTTTATTGATGACAAGAAGAATGTCGTACCCTGGTTCATTGAGGCTGCAGTCGTCCACGTGGGTGTAGAGAGTCGTCCAGTTCTGACCGTCCTTTGACACCTGAAACACCCAGTTTCTCAACGCAGAGCGGCCATAACCCCTGCAGGAGGAGGATCAGATAAAATCAAATTCGTTAACAAACAGAAAAAAAGACTAATTAAGTGGCATGTTTTAGGATGATGGTGTGTTTGTTTTACTACGTGCTGTGTCTAAAGGTTGTGGGTTCATTTTATTACCTGGCATGTCTCAGGGTGTACGCTGATGGAATGACCCAGAGGCCGAGGTCGACGGCGAACCAGGCGTTCTTGTCGTCATTGGTGTGGCAGTTGAGGGCGGAGCTATCCCGACTCAGGATGTCCTCCAACCGCCCGTAGGGGAGGTTCCTCCCCTCTGATGATGTCACCACCACCAGGCCATAGGCAGCGGGATTTACCCACTCATAGGCCGTCCTGAATGGAAAAGAAAAGAGGCTTGATTAGATAAAAGTTTAACTGAAGGTCCAGCTGTGAGTCTGGTCTAAAACTACATGGGATAAAGGATGGAACTTGAAAACTATTTATTAACTTTCACCCTTTAAAACCAATACCACAACAAATCATATTTTAACAGTTTAAAATCTTCATTAAACATCTTTAGTAAGTCTATGAATAGAGGAAATGTGAAATCCCAAAAACATACATTTACCAGGTTTCATTTGTCAGACCAAACTCCATTCAAAAATCTGCTAAATTAATTCAGCCCTGCTTATTGCCAAAAAGGTACATGCTGCATAAAATGTGACATTTGAGAATCCACCAAAAAGTACATTTTAAAGCAAAATGATGCTATGCAAATGTCCTCAGTCTGCCTCCTATAAAGACTTGTAGTTGGACTGCAGTACAGCGGCTGTACTCACTTGGCGTTGGTTCCGACCCAGTAGATTATTCCATTCTCGTCAAAGTCATGTTGGTGTCTGAACGTGAAGGTCTGTCCTTCCCTCAGCTTCCTCACGAAGACGAAAGACGAACGCTCAAAGTCGTACCACTGCTTCGCCACCTGGAGGACGAAGAAGAGCTTCAAACTGAACTGTATTTCTCATCAGTGTAAAAGGAGATCAGGTGATGATGCATTTGATTTGGACTTTTTGGGTAAAGCACTCAGAACAAGGTTTTCCCGACACGAGTAATAATCCAAGCCCCTCTGTCTCTAATGTGTACACATCAGAGTTACAGAAACGTGTGGGTGTGTGTGTTCAGTGTGCTCTCACCATCTTCAGCAGGTACTGCTCCAGAGACTCCACAGTAGCGAGCGGTTCCATCTTCAACATGCGACCCGTCCGGTCGATCAGAGCCGTCTCACCTGGCGCTCGCTCAAGACGGAACCGCAACCTCCTCGTCAAGATCTGATGAGCACAAACACACTCCACTGAGTTTGTTCTTCAGAAGACATGCACACGGCAACCAACAGAGTTCCCCCAGACCTGGATTTAGAACCCGCTGTGCACTCACCTGCAGGTTGTATGAGGACCCTGGAGTGTCGTACAGGTGCAGAGGTAGACGTTCTATTGACTCCAGGACAGCTATCAGTTTACGGATTAAGGCAACAGCTGGTCGGCTGCAGACACACAAACAGGTTTCAGGATAATCTGACAGTTTTACAGAACAGATAACAGGCGGACCACATGGAGCATACTTCACCATAATCCCTTCACACCCACAGGTGTCCACTGTTGCCCGACAGACAGTGCTTGATTGGCAGCTTACATGGTCAGTGTGCTCGTCAACAACTAGTTTGTACGATGTGTCATATGGGGACGCAAAAGTGTTCATAGTTGTTCCGCACAGCGACACCGGAAGGTGGAGTGAGACGTGATAATTGTTGTAAATGTGGAGATAATGGTGCACGCTATCAGACAGTCTCTCCTGGAGGGCGTTCACGGTCATCCAGGAGAAGTGAAATTGTTGTGTAAAGAATGAAAACAGAGAGCTGAGAGAGAAGCTCAATCCCTGCTTACTACTCCACCTGAAGAACGGGCCGTGATCGTCAGGTTGTCGGTTTCGGTTTAAGCTACAGAAACTGTGGGACGTGCCCCCCCGATACCGATGTCTGTATTCGTTCTTTGAGTTTGGCGGCATCACGTAATCCGCAGTACAACTCCAATCTGACTAGAGGTCCAATTAACCAGAGTAACATAACACCTGTGTGGGCCTTTAAAGTCGCGATGTGTTTGGTGCCGTTACCTTTCGTCGTCTTCATTCTCGCTGAAAGCCGCCTTAAAGACATTGATCCTCTCCATTAAAGGCTTACAATCATGTTTCAGGTCCAGTTCCACACTCTGCACGCAGACAGACAGAAGAACGCTTTACATCAGACGTCTGCCATGTTTTAAAGGTGAAGACATGATATACTGTTGGTTTGATAGTGGTTTTAAAAAGAACACGTACATTGTTGAGAACAGTGAACAAAGCCTGGACCAGGCCACTGCTGCACATCTCATACGGAGAAATCGTGTTTTCATCCTTCAAAACTACAATCAGGTTCTCCAGAGCGGTTTTCATCAGGTCCCTCCAGGTGTTCTCCCCTTCAATGCACTGCTAAAACACAAATCATACAACATAACAACATTAATACCTACAGCATGACTACTTCACGTCTGGAATGAATCCAGGATCTTAGGATTGTGTGTGCGTTTCTGTACATGTCTGTTGGTGTGCAGCTCCCAGGCGGACTCCAGCTGTGTGGAGATGTTCCTCAGGGTGACCACCACTCCTCTGGGCATGCTCTCCACAGCTTTGAAGTGATCGTCGTACAGCTCCCTCGCCATGCTCTTCACCTTCTGCTTCGTCTTCTCCAGCTTCGACTTCAGCTTTCTGCCTCGCTTCCCCGTCCAGCCCGTCACAAACTCTGAGCCTGCACACACACAATGTCAGATGACGTCAACATTAATCTAGATAGTTTTGGTGCTGCTTATGATACAGTTGATCACCAATATCTTTTAAATAGTCGGCAGGAACACATCAGACTTTGAGAGGTTTGTCGCAATAGATGATCTCAAAACAGTCTAAAACTTGTGGGGTTCCTCACGGATCCATCTTAGAGCCTCTACTTTTTAAACACTTGTTTCAGCTGGGTGGTGTCATCAGGTATCTCCTTCCATAGCTGTGCTAATGAAACACAGCTTTTATGCTGCTGTGTCTGCTGATGACCAGCTCTTTTTAGATGCACTTCACATATGGAGGTATATATGCCTGGAGGTCACAAAAGCTTTTGGGACCCACGTGAGAGCGAGATGTTTATCCTGAAATATAATAAACTGCCAACAACAAAACTGGATAAAACTGAAGCATTAGTTAGACATTTCCCGCTGACAGTTCACTAAACCACAAGTGTGTTTGGTGCCTCGCAGGACGGATTTCTATTCATCCCTTTTCAAAGTGTCTCTCCTTTAGAGACGTTTACAGACTGAGATTCTGTGTGTTCATCAGAATGGAAGTTTAAGGGGTTATTTATGTGAGAATATAGTCTGTTACTTGTTAGATAACATGAATCATGTTTTTATTAATTTCCAACTATTTAGTTTACTGTGCGTGGATTTAATAATGTTTGTACTTGAATAAGCTCTTTATCAGGTGTATAAGTTGCTGCTGCAGTGATATTTTCTGTTCAGTGAGGTTGTGCAGTTGTTTCAGAATCATGACTCAAGCTTCTGTGTGAATCAGACGAACAGCAACTGGCACGCAGCCGACTCGCTGCTTCTCGTGTGAATTAAAGCTGCAAGATGTTAAACTTTCCATCGCTTTTTGAGTTTGTGTTGATGTGTTGCTGTAACAGCTGCAGGAAGATTGGTGGAGCTGCTGGGAAATGCTGAGACACACCTAGTGAGGTCTCGGCGGTGAAGGAGTGTTTAGTCCCTCTGTTGGACTCGAAGACGAAGCCCGGCAGGTCCTCCTTCAGGATGGTGGCCTGCTGTCCATCCGAGTTGTGGATGGCGATCTCTCCGTCCTTCAGGCAGGTCAGAGACCAGTTCCCCACCGTCAGCTTAGTGGGACCCACACTGGACAGGATGGGCTGACTGGCTGTTACTGGTTTCACCTGACTCCTCGCCCGCTGCAGCTTCTCCAGGAACTCACTGCGAGACTCTGCACGAGGAGAGAGGGAAGAGAAGGACAGAAAGAACAGAGAGATCAGTCAGAGCAACAGGGAACACTAAAGATCATGTAATATAATGTGCCTTATGAGTTTGTACCGGAGCTGTCCGACCCCCCCTCTGGACTCCCGCTGGAGTACATGGTGGCCAGCTTCCCGTCCAGGATGAACCTGAACCAGCCGTTGGAGCCGTTGGAGAGCTCGAGTGCAGCCGCGTCCGACCAGATGTAGAGACAGTCCCTCCCTCTGATGATGGACCAGTCCTTCCAGTGATACGGCTTCCCCTGCTGGATCTCCCTCGCATCTTCCTGCACCTCCTCCTCCTGCAGGAGAAACATCGTGATACAGGTACTCCGTCAGATGGACTCCGAATATTTAACACGTTCTTAAGTTTGGACTGTAAAAGATCGCGTAACATATTTTTCGTGTTTTGATATTTTCTTAAATGGTAGATTTTGTTGCAAAAATGAAAATAAAATCTTGTGACTGAAAAAAATTCTATTTGTAAGAGATCAACTTAACAAGAAAATACCTGAAAAACAAGTCTCATTAAAATGAAAAACAAATATGTGAACATGTCTTAAAGCTGGCCACAAACCCAAATTTAAACATAAACTCAAGTTATATTTCTGATCAACATCAAGTTTATTTTATTTCAAGAAAATCAGCATGTCTGGGATATTTGGAAAACATTTTTTTTAAAAAAGGTGTGAAGAATATTTCATTTTATTAACTGTCTTTAATCAAGACTTTCCTGACATATTGTACAAGACGTTATTATAGTAACAAAATGACTGCATGCAAAACACTGTCATTTTGTTTTTGTATATGAAGAAATGTTCCTTTTAAATTGGAGCGAATCTTGTCTCAAATCTTACTTCATGAAGTTAAACACTAAATGAAAAGTTTTAAAGGATGATTCTTTTTAGAGAAGTCATCGTGTCCCCAGACCTCAGCTACTGTATTAACTTATTACCGACAGAAATGATGGACTAAACTAAAAAGCTAAAATAGATATATAATAAACCAGAATTATCCTTTAAATCTGAAGCCTCTTGTTCGACTCATCTTCTGCTGCAGGAACAGAAACCGTGCACTCGCTCTACCTTCTCAGGTTTGGCTTCGTCCTCGTTCTCGTCGTCAGACGCCGGTCCGGCCAGAGTGGACACCTTGTTGATGACTCCCAGCCGAGCCAGCTGGTCAAGGAAAACGTCTCCACCTTTATCCACCAGATCTCTGATGATCTGCAGAGCCAGGAGGTGACCATCATCATCGTCCTGAAACACACACACACACAAATATAGGTTTCACATCTCTTGGAGCCACAAGTAAGGGTGTGCGTGTGTGTGCGTGTGTGTGCGTGTACCTCCTGGTCGAGCACAGTCGCAGTGATCTCCACCAGCACAGTGGGAAGATTGTGTCCCGTCTCGCTGTCACACACCTCCTTCAGCAGGACTTCACTGCTGTAGTGAACCATCTTCCTGATCAGAGCCAGACTAGCTTTTCTAAACACACACACACACACACACACACACACACACACACACAAAATACACCCAGCTGTCTTGTCAACACATTCAAGCAGAAATATTTCTTTTCTTTCACTGTGAAGACAATTTCCCACTTTTGGTTCTGTTCAGTGAACTGAGACGGGCTGCTGACAAATCATCAGATTACATTTTAAAAGGTTTTTGTACCGTGCATGAACCGTCTGGAACAGTTTACCTAATAGAAGGCAGCATGGTTTGCTGAAAGGTTTGTGCAAAAACAGGCAGAAGTCTCCTCAGGTAGATCGGAGCCATTTCTGGGTCTCCTTTGGGCTCGCTGCCCTCCTCCTCCTCCTTGTTCACATCTTTCTTCTTCTTGTCATCGCCCTTGTTCACCGGACACATCCAGTCTCCTGCAACACACACACACACACACACACACACACACACACACACACACACAGGTTTGTGTTAACTCACTGGGCTGTGCGAGCAGCTGCCCTCTCATGGCAGAAGCAGGCCCACCTACAGTTTTTATCTGCGTCATGTCGGATAATAATTTCAGCTGTTTTCAAAGTCAGGTTTGTGTTAACTCACTGGGCTGTGCGAGCAGCTGCCCTCTCATGGCAGAAGCAGGCCAACCTACAGTTTTTATCTGCGTCATGTCGGATAATAATTTCAGCTGTTTTCAAAGTCAACAGAAATTGTGACAGTGTCTGGAGGATCTTTGGCTGAGGACACGCACCAGCTTCTGATGCAGGTTCACCAGATAACAGCTTGGCTAGCTCACGCAATAATAAATAACATTTAATAAAATGTAAAAGTAAAGTATTTTGGGGTTTACTGACCAGGTGATTGCAGTATAGCCACCACCTCACTGTGTCCTCGCTCCCTGGCCTTGTCCAGAGGAGTCTTCCCGTCCTCATCTCTCAGGTCAGGGTTAGCTCCGTGACGCAGCAGAGTCTACACACACACACACACACATTATAATACACACAGCCAATCAAACGTTTAAAACTAAACATGACTCCAGGTGAGAGCTGGTTACCTGAAAGGAAAACACCAAACTCTGACGGACATTTCACAGAATCTGACCTCTGGATCTGTGTGTGTGTGTGTGTGTGTGTGTTACCTTGGCTACTTGTGGGCGTCCGAAGCAGGCAGCGTAGTGTAGTGAGGATGACCTCTGACCTCTGTTGACGTCCGCCCCCCTCTCACATAGAAACTCCACCTGGAACAACAACAAACACAAACTGAAACAGGAGACGCGAAGCTCCACATAGAAATATTTGGAATATTACACTATTAGTATACCAAAAAAACTACTTTAGCATTTCTATGTTAGCATTAATCTCAATGCACAGCTAAGGCTGACATGAAACACAGCGGTGGACAGACAGACAGACAGACAGACAGACACTGCCACCCTGAAATCCAAGCAGCTAGTGCGGCTAATAAACAAAAGTTCAGTGTCTGTTTTCATTTTTTTTGTTTTTACCATTTCCTGTGTGCCAAAAGCTGAAGCCCAGTTGAGCAGCGTCTGTCCCACATCGTCCATGAAGTTCACCTCAAAGGCTGCAATAGAAAGCCAAAGGTTGCTTAAAACAAGAGAACAGCTGCAGTTTTGAGCAGAACAGTGGGACAACATAACAATATGGTTCGTCAGGAAGATAAATCTATGCACAAGACTCCGGTGTTTCTGAGTTGAGGAACACAGGCTACTCGCACAGCGTCTGGGTTCTGACCTCCGGTGTCGATGGCGTCGATCAGAGCGTCGGTGTCCTTGCTGCGGATACAGTCGATGAGCTGTCGGTGCGATCTCTCCCCTGAGCTGTCCAGGCGTCGTAGGCCAGGGATCCGACCAGTCGACCCCGCCGTGGATTTGGGCAGCGCCTTTCGTCCCTCAAACAGGAGCACCAGCAGGAGGTCCACCAGCCGCATGGTGTCCAGCACGCAGCGCTCATCTCCTCCCAGAGCGGACTCCATCGAGTCGGGCAGCGCCGAACGCAACAGGTCCTGAAGACAGGAGAGAAGCCGGGGACATATGTTACGTTTCTTAAAAAATAAATATTATTCTTCCAGCTCCCTGTTTTGGTGTTTAAGGTGTGTCGACCCACGTGTGTGACGAGTGGCGACCCCCTGCACAGCGTGGACAGCAGGCTGACAATGGTCGACACCTGGTTGCTCAGTTTGGAGTCCGGGGTCGAGGGGGCAGCGCCTGTCGAGGTCCGGCCAGGCTTACAGGAGGAGGCAGGGCCCGACACTGTGCCGCCGGCGGCCGCCATGCGGGACAGCAGCTCCTCCGTCAGGCCGTGTTTGGCTAAAGGGGCGGGGTCCACACCACGGCGAGTGAACCTGTCGGCCAATGAGGCGAAGCAGCGCAGAGCACCATCTGATACCTGGAGGACAGGAAGTGGTTAGCTCCACTGAGAACTTCTACCAGCTGCTGAAACAGAAAGCGTTGAGTCCTCCGTAGTTACCTGGTGGTCTTCGTGTTTGAGGAGGCTGGACAGAGACTCGACGCAGGTCTCCAGAGACGAGTCCTGAGGCTCCATCTTGCTGCACAGTCGGGACACCACAGCCATGGCAGAGTGCAGAGTGTCTTTATGAACAAGGTGACCGCTGTCTCTGATGAAACTCAGCACACAGTTCAGACCGCCGGCCTCGAACACGGCGCCAGACTCCCTGGTACAGATCAGCTCCAGCACCTGCACAAAACACACACACACACACACACACATTAAAACATATGAAACAGGAGGACTCGTCTCCACCTGAACCAGATGTTAAACTGAATTCAAACAGATTCACAGTGTCAGAATTCCCTGAATCAACAGGAAAGTTTCAAATGGATGTTTATGGAAAAGCTTGCAGGTTTGAGGGCCCCTCCAGGGAGGAGGTTTATGAAATTTAGAAGGACTATACCAGTATGTTTTCACCCATTAACCTGCACTCATCACCTTTAAATCAAATCAACCCACCAGTGTTTGACTGATTTCAGTTCATTTACAGCTTACCAGAAAACAAAATGACGTTACTGTCACATGGTACTGACAGCTGAAAACACTAACACAACTGACGGCTGGACAGAAGGAACTCAATCTAAAGACTGAAGGGATGATACAGCAGAGCAGCAGAGCAGTGAGGTCAGTTCTGATGTGCAAAATTAATTTATGGTCCTTTAACCAAATAAGCAGACTGGCTGAAAACACTGACCGCTGAATGGTGTCGCGTCATCTCAGTTTGTTTCTCCAAAGTCTCAGATTTTCTGCTTTTCTGTTTTATATCATGTACATTGAATATTTTTGGGTGTGGTCTGTTGGTCGGACAAAATAAACATTTGAAGACATCACTTTCACATCTTTCACTGACATTTTATAGACTAAAAGAAGAACTGGTCAATCGTAAAAAATCTAATCTAAAGTCTTGTGAAAAGTGGGAGAAGAACAGACAAAGTTTAATAACGCTCTCCTCCTCAAAGACACAAAGAAGACATTCAATATCTACCATTTAGTGGACCAAACCTGAGACCACCTGAGGCCTGAATAAAAAGGACACAGCTGTCCTGTGATGTGTATTAATAAACTGGCAGCACATGGTTGTGGATCTCCTGCCTGTGGTGTGGCTCCGCTCCAGACCTCAACACAAACACAGGATCTCTGATCAGTTTATCATCAAGTCTTGGCCTCAGTTAACCTCCTGTAGTCTTCCTCCCTGACACACAGACCCTGTCCTGGATCATAACAGAGTAGCAGGGAGAGAGACGCTGCAGATACATGAGACGTCCTGACAAACAGATTTCACTGGAACAAAAACACAGCGCTGCCGTCGGACCCGGCTCATTAAACCAATGAGATAAATATGTCTGAGGCCAGCAGACCCACGCTGTCTTCGCTGTCCGACTCTGAGGGAGAGAAACGTGCTGCATGAAGTCGATCTCTCACATGAAATCATGTCAGCGTGTTGTTCAGCTCAACATGCAGGAACCATAAACAGACAACCGGCCCCCTCAGGTAAGACAACTGGGAGCAGAAGGAGTTTCTCTGCACATCTTTGTCTGTCCTCATAACAACAGGATCTAATGAGACCACAGGACTGATATGATATACTGTCATCCTGCAATATCCACTCACACCAACACAGTACCCGATGTTATTTTACCACAAGGCTGTTTTTGCTCCAAAAGCCCAAAAACTCCAGTAACATTTTCCAAATACTGCAAAGAACCCGTTTAGTCCAGGGGAACTGAGATTCTGCAGTAAAGTGAAAGAACTCTCACAGCAGCAGTTTGCTACAACTACCTACCGCATTTTAACAAAACTCCATTCAGACCGACGCCATAATGCGAGTCAAACCATCGGCGGTCCAACCAACTGATCGATGCATCATGATATGATACATAAATTTGTGCAAAAATCACACATCAAATTGTTTAAATGCAATCATCTGCGTTCCATGCATTACAACAGACACAATTTAAAATTTCAACTTCAACAGCTTCTTTTCTGCGCGACCTCCTCCTGCCCCCTACCTTGACACACTGCTCGGCCAGGTCTCTGCTGGTCCTGTTGTTGAGCTCCACCACCACCAGCCGATTGCACAGTGCCTTGATGGCCCCGTCCACTCCCACGATCCTCCGGGTGCACTCTGCCGACACGTCCAGGTAGTAAGTGATGGCTCTGGCCGTGACCTCCAGCACGTTATCTGGAGCGCTCTCATCCAGGAAGATCTTACAGAGCGCCGGGAGGAACGTCCGAGGAGGACACCTGGAACAGGAGAGGGAGGACAGAGAGACGGTCAGTGCACAGTCCCCTGACCTCTGACCTCCTGGCTGCGTTTAGCGCTTTTGATCCCAAACGGAAAACTCACGTCTCGAAGCAGCGGTCGACGTTGTCCGACATGAGCAGCAGCATGCAGAGCTGCTCCAGAGCGATGAGCTGCATGTCTCGCTCATCGCCCTGACCCATCTGCAGCCACTCCAGCAGGGTGTCTGGGTCCACGTCCGCCATGATGGTTAGCCTAAAGAGACCAGAAATAACGTAGACATGGCTCAACAGCGGTATGTGGGTTTCTTTTTTATACATGTGCCATTCATCTGTTGACTAAAGATTGACTTTTGATATCAGGACTAAAATAACTGACATAATTAACACTACTAGTATGTTACCGAGTAATACATCCATGTTCCCTCTACCTGATGACCTGACCGACTACACGAGCTGGGCTAACCTGACTAGCATGGTCTAGCTAATAGACTACAGCTTCACACTGCCAAAAAGCTCTCCAGGTGGTTTGAATGCTCTACACCTGCCAAAACCTAAACTGCAGATATTTGGTTCACAGGGCCAAATACACCCAAAGTCCTGGACTGAAGAGTGGAAATGATTAGAGACACCTCCTTCCTGCTCTGACAGTCATGTGCATCACCTGACCTCTCACCTGGCTCCCCGTTGGCTCCCCGGTCTGGCTTAGGGCCCAATCACTGCTTAAAGTTCTGTCGCTGTTTGGGACTCATCCAACCAACCGGACGGAGGGAGAGAGGAATCGCGGACAAGGAAGAGGTCGCTCGCTCTCACAGGGGTTTCTGGGACGTGTAGTCTCTTCACCTGCAAACAAAACAAAGGGAGGAAGTGAAGGAGACAATTAAATAACTGAAACCAGAGAAAGATCTTACTCAGGAGTTAAAAGGAAATGATCAATCAGTTAATCATTGTTTATACAGGGCACTGAAGAATTCCTGGATGACTGTAGTTTATTTATACGGGTCAGTGGTAATTCCTGGGTAGAGACGGGTTCTGATAGCAGGTTCTATTTTGGATCTGGTTCCAAGTTGGTAATATACCCAGATTCATTGTGTGTGTGAGGAAGTTCAGCATCTGAAGAGCTCATTTTACTCCATGTTGTCGTCACAGACAGATGACTGAACTCTGATGTGGTTTTTCCTTCAAACAGAGCCGCAACGCTCTCACAGAACTGAAACCAGCTAACATGCAAGTCTGAAGCACCTCGATATGAAAAGCCGGAGCTCAGCCGACAGTCAGAGGCAGGAGGATCACATAGTCTACTGTCAGAGAAACATACCAGACAGTTAAAACAGGGAACCAAACCAGCAGTGGAAGGAGACCTGAAACCTGCAGAACATAAAATTCTCCAGTTCTGATCCGTTTACCAAGTCTGATGATTTTATCTCCTTTCAAATGCAGCTGCAGACATTTAGACATTGCTGGAACAGTTAACAACGTAAAAGAAAAACTATATATACTATATATCAATACGGGGGNNAATGACGCCTGGGAAACCCTGCTGAAATCTCCCTGTCCTTTATTTGTGTGGTTACTAACATGTTTATGAGACAGAAAACAAACCCTTCTTCATCAGCCAGAGAGGTTCAACGCCAGCCTCTGGTCCACAACAAATATGACTAATAACAGGAGCTGTTAGTTAGCAGTACAGTCAGATATTGTTGAGATTTTACAGATTCTGATAAGAAAAGAAACGTATGTTAAAAGTAGAATAAACTCCTCCCGTCTCTAACTGCTGCCTCAGGAGGATTTCTGGGAGCTCAAAACAAGGTCAGAGTCCAGACGAGGCCAGCGATCCTCAGTCTGTGTGCTGTGTTCTCTCAGATTAAATTAAACTCATTAAAAAACACACTGGTCATTTGAATAAGTAAATAAACAGAGAAAGGCCATATCTGTTTGAACTAAATCATTGTAACTCCAGGTCAACTTACTTATCATCCTACAGCGTCCATAGATCTGCCAAACAGTCTTCAGCTGCGGTTGAAAGCTCCAGAAAAGGCAAGTGAGCTTTTGTTTTTTTGGTCAACCTACTTTTCCCAGGGTTTTTAACTTTAGTTTTACACTGTAAAACGTCCCACTCATCTCTTTAAAAAGGTTGTTTATGTAAAAAAGGAATATCATCAGATTTTTTTTAATCTCTCAAACATCTTTATCAGCCTCAATAATCTAATATAGGTCAAGCTACATTAGTAATGCTACTGAAAAGTAGCCTACAGATCCCTTCAGCCATCTGCATCGGTCACATGACCCTCACCTAGCCAACCTGCTCCTCCTACCTCATTTGCATATTGAGATCCAATCACAATGGCAGAACAGCAGCTGCTATTCTCCAGATACAAACCGCAACTAACAGTTACTCTCATTAAATATCTGCTGATTATTTTCTTGATTACCTGATTAATGATTTGGTCTTTAAAACATCAGGATCAAAATATCTTAGAGCCCAAGGTGACATCATTACATGTCCTGTTTTGTCTGACCAATAGTCCAAAGATATTTAGTTTACTAGAAAGTCGGAGCAAGAAAAGCAGAAAGTTCTCACATTTGAGAACCAGGAAGCATCAAAAGTTTGACTGAAACAGTTAATCGATTACTTCACTCACTGCAGCTCACCGCATGTTAATAAGCAGGTGGAGACTGGCGTTTTCCCGACTATGTGGAACACAGCAGCAGGTAGCAGCTCTGTTCGGTAGCATAGCACCGCAGCACGGCATGCTGGGAGTCTGACTGGTCCGGGCTAAGTTGATTAGGGTGTAATTTGAAGCCAGCCGGCCTGTCTGTCTGGATAGAAACAGGCTGTGCTGGACAGATCCTCTTATCAACAGATTAATCATCACAACTTGCCCCCCCCCCCCCCCGGGCCTGGGGCGACCACAGCAGGACGGAGCGGTCAGCCTGTCGCTCAGTCAGTCACAGGGTTTGGCTTTCACCCCTTTAACCCTTCGCGGTGTCCTGTGTCAACTTTCCAGATTGAGGTCAGCAATCAGCGGCGGCGGCAGAAAACACACTTTTCTCTTCCTCCTCAGACCTTTAACGTCTGGCACCTTTACTGCAGAACGACAGCTGTCACTGAACAACACTGAGGTTTATCACACAGACCGATTCAATTCCAATCAACTGCAGCAGACACACAATCAAGACTGAGTCATCTACAGGACCTCACAGATCCACTGAGACTGGGATCAAACCTGGGATCACTGTGAACCGCGTGACAAGGAGGACCGAGTATCATCCTCAGTACTGTCACATTTGAAACTGAACTGAGGCAGATTATAGAAAACTGACAGAATCTCGCTCAGATTATTTGGGTGTTAAATGTTAATCCGACCTTTTCTCTCTTGATACCGATTCGAATACCTCAACTCATATCTGGTGATACCAAGTTCCAGTACCGGCACCCTCTTCTTCCCAAATGTAAGATCTGTATACCTCGCTGTGTGGATTCACTGGGACACTCACTGTAGTCTGGCACTACAACAGTGTCAGCAGTGACACTGAGGTTTAGAATGACACTGAGGAAAAACCTTTAATATGGATCATCACATTGAGGCTGATGGCTGATGAATAAAGTCAGTATTGACTCCAACACCGGGTCAGATCGGTGCATTCTTAATAAACACTTGGCTTTAGTCGGAGGACACGCCGTGTGACCTGGCTCACCTGAAGTACACGGACACCTTCGTGCCAGCATCAACACGTTTCCAACAACACTCCATCCAACTGATTTGTGACAAACTTCATAAGGCGACCAGTTTGAATTTCTATTACCACATTCTACAGTTAACTGGGGCTGCAACTAACAATTATTTTCATTATCTGATAATCTGCGGATTATTTTTTCAATTAATCATCTGGATTATAAAGTGTAAGAAAATAGTGAAAATGCTCATCACAATCTCCTGAAGGCCGAGGTGACGTCTTCAAATGTCTCATTTTGTCCAAAGAGATTCAGTTAACTGAGATATAGAACAGCAGCAGATCCAGGCAATAGAGCCAGGTAATGTGTGGAAAACATGACTCAAACAATTATCAGTTCGATTAACGGAGAGAAAACGAACTGGTGACTGGGTCAGGGATAAGAATAGCTGTAGGTCCTCAAAACCTACTGAAGTTTGGTGACAAACTGATGACAAATGTGATAATTCATCATTTAAACATTAAACATTAATTAGACAGGTATAAACTCCTAACATGGGACATTTTACTCCTTTACTGTGTCATATCTGTGTAAATTACATCACTCTGGGTTTTACTTTACTTGACAGCCAACATGGACAAGTCCTCAGATAAAAAAGGGGTAATTTTAACATATTTAACTCCGTCAGGCGAGGACGATCGTTTGATATGATGAGCTCATGGGTGGACCATATGGCGAGTTGTTTTGTCAACCTGATAAAGTTGCACATTAATCAATAGTAAGACAGAAATTAGCTGCAGCCAGTGTGTAAATACTGAAATAAAGCCTTCTGGTACTCTTGATTATTTTTCCATATTACCCTGCCCTACTTGAACAAACCTCCTTTGTTTGCGACTTCAAACTTGTCCCACGTCAGAAACTCGGCCACAAACAGACTTGTTACGAGTAAACTGGGGCTAGTTACATGATGGTTCAGTCATATGAGACAAAGCTAGCATGTGACCCCAAGTTTCATCATCTGGCCGTGGCATAAGGAGCCTAATTATTTCATCAGACACAAGTCAACATAAGAGGATATAGCAGGGATACGTTACTGGTAGCGTTAAGCCTTCTAGCTAGCTGTCCAGCCGGGTACACAGGGTTTTATGGCCAAGCTACACAGAGTTGCTGCCAGTTTTAAAGCATTAGCTAGCTGTTAGCTTTCCTAACAGGAGACTTGCTAACGTAACGCTGATTAGCAACTGCGATGTTGTCAGGCCGGTAAAACAAACGGCAACTCCCAGAAAATACCCTAAACACACAACGTTAACCAAGAACCAGAAAACAGTCTTAGACGAAGTTATATGTTGGTTTGTTATCAAACACAGAAATACATGACAAGCAACGAAACCCGGCTAATGTTGGCCGGTTAGCACCACGCTAGCTAATCTAAAAAAACCCACCGCGTCCTCGGGTTTCTGAGATGAAACCGCATTTATTACCAACAGGAAACCTTTGCTGCTAACCAGTCTCGCAAATAAACACAAACGTTGCCACGGCTTATGTATTTTAAGTGTAGCGTTAATGTCCATTTAGTGAGCTAACTATCCACGGCCCCGGACTCCAAACGCGAACCGCGGGGCTCGAGTTCCGGGAGATCCGAAAGGCCGCTGCGCAGCCGCGGACACCAGCCACGAGCGACACCGGCCCGAGCTCGCTTTTGCCTGCGGGATGAGCCACTCACCGTTTTTTCTTTTCGGCACAGAGACAATCAGCAGAGGTATGAATTAAGATCTTCTATGTCCGACTGAAGGGTGAAGAGCTGTATATATCGCCGATGCCGGGGGTTAAATCAAGGCGTTCCCATTTCTTCAGAACGGGTCTAAAAAGGTCAGAGTGGACGGCGAGGCGATAAACAGAACAGAGCGGACTGAAATGGAGAGCTGAGCCGACTCCTGCTGCCGCGTTCAGGTGCTGCCGCTGAGCTCGGAAATACGAGAAGTCACAATTAATCTTCTCTTTCCCTGTATATTTTCTTCTCATTTTGTATGCGTATGCCAGTCAATTGTATAAATATAGAGCTGGTCAAATAAAAATATCAAGTAATAAAAATGCAGTTAGCAAAGTTTGCTTGACCTGCATTTTAAAATGAAAAAATAAATTAGTTTTTTCCTATAAACTAAGCGCAGTTATAAGGCTGGATTACCTCAGGCTACATTTGATCTTGTATTGTTTAACAATAATGGAGAAAAACACAAATTACTACATGTTTAAATGAATTTGTGCTGGAAGTAATGACTACAATTAAACCAATAAACAGCGTGTAACCATCAAGACAAGTGTTTGTTGTTGTATTGTGAATTACACAATGGAATTCATCAGGTATTTATTCACCTAAAGAAGTATTGTGATCTTTACTGAATAGACTGTAGTCCATAATGGTACGCAGATGTTAAAGCACCTTTTATGATCATTATTGATTTTTATGTTATATGATAATGTATGACATACATTTGGGGTCAATTGTAGCCCTTGAAAGAGCCTCCATTTTATTTGGGTGACAAAAAAACTACTTAATCACGCTTCATGTGGGGTTTACGACGCTACGTGAAGGCAGCATCTGGAGGTGACGCAGCTGACGTCAGGGGGCGCTGCAACATGTTTGTTCAGATAAAAAAATAATAATAAAAAAATTATTTAAAGTGTGCGTCGCACGTTAGATATTAGATATATATTTTTCGTATCAGATATTTTTAATTATTTTATTTGTAATCAAGAGCAACTGTTGGTTGCACTTAAAACACAGAATCAAGTTTATTGCCAAGTAGGTTTCCACATACACATGCCTTGGTATGTTGGAGCATAACAATAAATATAGTAAGTAGAAAATATAAAGAAAGATAAAACAAGTACTGCAAGACATGAAGCATACATATAGAATATAAACTGACAATAAAATGTGACAAATATTAAAAAAGAAAATGTACAATGTGACTTATTTAAATGAAAGAGTTGTACAGGTTTGTGCAGGGATGAACAAAAGTTAACACTGTGAAGTACACAGAATATTTGCAAGGTGCCAGATAATTTATTTTATTTTATTAATTATTTCAATTTAATTCAATTCAGTTTATTTATATAGTGCCATATCATAACAAAGTTATCTCAGGGCACTTTGTCATAAAGAGCAGGTCTAGACCGACTCCTTATGTGTACAGAGACCCAACAATTCCCACCAAGAGCAGCACAAGCAACAGCGGCAAGGAAAAACTCCCTTTTAACAGGAAGAAACCTCGAGCAGAACCAGGCTCTGGGTGGGCGGTCATCTGCCTCGACCGGTTGGGTTGAGAGAGAGAGAGAGAGGGAGAGAGAGAGAGAGGGAGAGAGAGGAAAGTGAACATGCATCCAGAAGTTTCTTTAAATCAGTTCACTTCAGAGTTTCTGCTTTTTCTAAACTGCACTAAAAGAAAGAATACTGGACTTTTGACTCCACTACATTTATCTGAAGGCTGGTGGCTTGTTTCTGTCTAGATTCACATTTCAACGTGACATAAACTCATAAAATATAATGTATTGGTTCAGTTTAAGGTCATTTTATATAACACCAAATATTACATTTTTCTTCACATCCTGTTTTGTTCCATTTATGTGAATTTTCATTAAATTCAAAGCAGAATTTTCTCAAGGTAATAAAATACATATGACCTCCAGTGGTTCAACACTGTTTACTGCTAATTAGCAAATGTTAGCATGCTAACACGCTGCATCAAGATGGTGAACATGATGAACTTTATACCTGTTAAACATCAGCATGTTAGCATGCTGATCAGCATGTTAGCATGCTGATGTTAGCATTTAGCTCAAAGCACCACTGCTAGCATGGCTGCAGACAGTCTTGTTCAAACAATCAAAGCATCGGAAACACAAAGGGGATTATTTTGTCTCTTTATCTCCTCGGCTCTGTCTGAAAACTACAAACACAAACACACCTTCATCTCATCACACGGTGTCAGACAAAGAAAGAAAACTGGAAGCTGCATTAGAAGAAAAATGTGTTTTATTCACTCGCTGCTGTTAAAAAAAACATGTTAACTCATTCAGTCAATTCACACCTGTACACAGAGCCAGGTGAGCTCACACACACACACACACACACACACACACACACACCGCTGGTATACACACCGCTGGTGTGTGTGTGTGAAGCAGAGAGAAGCTGGAAGCACACAGCCTACCTGGTTAAAATACTTATTGCAGGAAAATCTTTAGTGTTTCTGAGATTTAGTTTTGACTCTTTTCACATTTAGACAACAAAAGTCCTTTAAAACCAACCAAACGTGCATTCTGTCGCCTCCCGGTCTACAGTTTCCACTGCAGACGACTCAAACTGATAAAACACGATGTGGATGATATCATGACGTTAGTGTTGTTAAACTAAAGTGCCGATTGTCCCTTACAGGCCACCATATGACTAATCACACTCAGTCTTCAGGTTGTGTTTTTATGTGATTTGTCAGACGAAATGAAACAAATTTTACTAAACAAATAAAATCGTCCCTTTTTCTAAACTCTTCTGTTATTGACATTCATTCGAGGGTCAATATGACCTTTGACCCCCGACCTCCATTTATTGTTAGTGACACAGGAAGAGAAGCTTATTCTACTGCCAACTTCTGATTGTTTTTTCTACTTAAATCAGGAAGTACATACAGATGACAATTATTTCAAAATAAAAGCCTCGTGTGACAGACCGATCAAACAGCATAGACACTTTACCAGCTGCTGTTTGTTTAGTTGTACTTGTAGTGCCAGGTGGGTGGAGTCTAGGTATCAGAGAAAGCCTCTTGACTTGGAGATGCTCTCCTGTGATTGGTCACCCATTGCATACACTGTACATGTATCCTTTATTTTTGGGAAAAGTCAAAATTCTGAGATTAAAGTCTCGGTTGATAATTCAACGGAACATTTTGTTTTCAGTTTAGACTTGCATACACGTATCCCAGAGTCCGACACACCAACCAACTCTGAAGGGAAGGCTCTCCGTCCAATCAGGACGCCTTGAGCGTTTGATGCTGTGAGACACTTCCATGTTGTACATCAAACTTGGAAGTTAAATTGCGAAACTTTGTCAGATTTTCTCCAAATTTGGTGCGACAACACCAGAGCAGATTCTGGATCTGAGCACCAAATGTGGTGACATCTGAACAATGTCCTGGTTAGCGAACAGTACACTGTGTCATCGCACCACTGAGTGTCAAATCTGGAACACAAACTGCTTTTATTTGGTGAATTGGAGATAAAATATGATCATTAAGCATCATATATTGTCAGATTTCTCCCAGATATGAAAAATGTAATCCAAAGACGATAACAAAACTTTGTTACGGTGCCACCTATTGTTGCATTTGCACTAAATTTGGCATCGTAGATCCGGAGCACAGCCGGTTGGGGCACGAAATCTTCATCATTTAGAGAATCTGAAAGTGTTTTCTTTGACAATCAGGTTCCAAAGAAAGTTTTGACGCCAGTTTAGTCTCTTTACGTATAAAGACCAAAATCTGAACATAATAAACAGCGAAAGGAACACGTGGACTCTTCATCAGAGTACGTATATATCTTTTCTGGAATTTCCAACTTTAATGTGAGAATTTTGACTTTTTCCCAAATGTTTTCCCTGTGGCCCAATTTCACTTCATTACCAACATCAGTTTATATTGTACGCTGTGTGTGTGTATGTGAGAATCCTTCAGTTTAACAGTCGTCTTCGTCTGTTTCTCTTTCACTGCGTCTCGCTGACAAAATGAAGGTTTTCATCCCAAAACGCTACAAAACCATCTGCACACCAGAGACGCAGGAGACGTGTCGCTCCAGAAGGAAGAATTTAAGATTTAAAAAACACTTACAGTAAAATCACCGTACGCCCACATTTAGCCAAACATCTGTAGTTTTTCATTATCCATCCATCCATCATCCAGGGTCGCGGGGGGGCTGGAGCCTATCCCAACTGACATGGGGCGAGAGGCGGGGTACACCTGGACTGGTCGCCAGCCAATCACAGGGCTGACACACATAGAGACACACACACTCACAGTCACACGTACGGGCAACTTAGAATCATCAATTCACCTGCACGTCTGTGGATGGTGGGAGGAGATTAACCAAAACAAAACTGCTTTTAAAAAAAACAACAATCAATGTATTTACTTTTCTTCTGTTTCAGATGTGATTTTGGGATCAAAACGTTTCCTTCAAACAGCTAGCTGTCTGTCCGTGTGTTTTATATTCATCATATCTGAAATACGAGTTCATTACTGCAGAACAGATCAGGTTCAGCAAGTAGTGACAGAAAAACTAAATCAATTCACTCGTCAGTGACGATCTATAAAACACTGAACCAGCTGCTTTTCATGATTAATCAACATCTATATATTTAACTAAAAAAAGAAGCAAACTGCTTCTATTTCACCTCCTGATCAACAAATCATCAATACTTCACATCACTGCTGACCATCCACCAAACGTCCCACTGCTTTTCATCGTTTTGAGTCCTTTTTAAGACAGAAAGTTCTGCTTCCAGCTTCTGAAATATGAACATCTCTCTGAAAGCTGAAGCGAAAGCAGCGACTTCTTCTAAAGAAGGAAACCTGAAGCTGATGGAGGATTTGGAAACTGATCAGCAGAGACACGAACACGATTTCTATTTGATGAGACAAAAAAACGTCACTCTGAATGTTGGGTAATGAAACAGTAACAGCGACTTAGTGACATGCAGCGTTCTGACAGAAACACGCCGCCATGTTGGAAGAGTCATCATGACATCAGAGATTGTCGCCCTGAACGAGAAAGAGGAAGTGATGGCATATTATGGCTTTTTTGTCCCGTCTGCTGTCAATCTTCCAACATGGCGGCGTGCCCTACTCATGTCATTCTTCATGTTACCGATCAGATTCTCAGACAACAGAAGTACCACGTGTCCCAGGGGACAGTGAACGCAGCACGGCGATGAGTCGTCTCACAGGAAGTTGGTTTTGAGCGTGATGCTGGGGGAGGACTTGGCGGCGCTGTGGGAGGCGGGGTTAGTGCTGCTAGCTTTAGCGTTCAGACTCTCCTGGTTCCCTTTGACGGCAGCTTCCAGACGAGACTTCAGGTGAGGAGACGACGCGATGAGAGACCTGAGGGACGGACAAATACATCAAACCCACACAGATCCTCTTTTTTAAATAGTGATTTAGATATTTTATCAATTAGAAAATGAAACATATCAAAACCACATTCATTATACACTTAGAGCTGCTTACAGCGCCATTACAGTTTGTTATAAACCAGTTATTATATCTTTATACACTCATTATAAACGTTAAGGAACCGTGTCACATCTCTTACCTGAAGACGGCGGAGTGGTGGGGGCCGAGACGCATCAGGTCTTTGAGCGCCGCCTCATGGAGAGACCGGGACGCCGCGGGGGCCGAGCCCAGAGCGTTTTCATCCAGGAGGAAGGAGATGAGGAGGGGCAACAAGACGGCCACCAGCTGAGGACCTGAGGGCCACAAAACAACATGGAGTCATTCATGTGTCTTTCAGTGGAAAATGGTGAGCGTGGTGATGCAGATTACACTCCACAAACCGCACAATGTGAAAAGATTTAACGTTAATGTTTCAGTGGCTCTTTAATGTGAGAATAAGACTAAGTGTCTCTCAGAAAGAGTCCCCTGCTGGACTGGACTCAACTGTGTTCTACTCAGAATCACAAACATCCTGCTCTACTGTGTGTTGTGGTCCGGACTCGACTTACGCTGGGACTCGTCTGCAGCCTGGACCAGAGCCTCCATGGCTCGGACCCCCTCCAGGACTCCCGACAGCTCCTCTGGACTCTGAGGACGACTCCGCTCCACCTTCTGGGGCAGAAACACGTCATATAGATAACTATATCATCTGATCAATACATGAATCTATCTGATCAAACAGCAGCTCCACAGGCAGACAGGAAGACACATCTGAAGAGTTTCTTTTCAAAATAAGAGCTCTGCATTTTGAAAAGTAAACAATGATTTAATGAAAATATTCATGCCATGTGTTTGGTACAGTCTGTTGCATGTACTTATTTTATTTACATTTATTGCTCAATTATCAATTTAATATTTTACAGTCTAACATTTCACATTGATTTATTTTATTTATCTTTATTGTCCCACAAGAGGAAACAGAAACGCAGCATAACAAACAATAAAAGCACAAGCCACAGTTTATTAACCACGTCGAGTGTCAAATACAAACTGGATGAAACGGGAACAGAGTCCAGTTCAGTACCTGGAGGAATCGAACCAGTGGCGGTCCGAGCGCCTGGATGTACGGGACGGCCACGCCAGGCGGAGCCTGAAACACCGATGCTAACAGCTGATAACACCGACTCACAACCTGCAGCAGAGAGGAGATTATTACTCACACCACTCAGCAAACATCTGACGCCTCAGAGAACAAATCCTGAACTTCCTGCTGTTCATTCATCTGGATTTTGGAGTTTTTCCCCACAGATGTTAAACTGGTTTTGGTTTATTTCCTGATGATCTTTCTATCAGAAGTTTCATGAAAATAACACATTTTTAAGAAACACAATAATAACAATATTAACTCATTTTTGGAAACTTTCTGCTGACCTGCAGCGCTCTGACAGACTCCAGATCAGTAGTAAACCTTGTAGACCAGAGCCCCCTGAGCCCCCCAACCCCAATATAATGTTCATATATGATTTAATATCTTTCTGACTGCTGAGCTGCTGAAGAATGACCGAGTTGTCATGTCATCAGCTGCAGCATAACTGAATATTAAACTGGTTTTGATATTTATTGATTTCAGTGTTGACATGTTTATACTGTATATATATATTTATTAACGTTATTAAATATTCACAATAAATGCACAAAGACATAATAAATCTTGTCGTGTCCTGCAGGAGCTTCCACTTTGGGAACCACGGCTCCGGATTATGCTCACAATAAATTGGAATTAATTAACTGAACACTGTTTCTATTTCCCAATAATTAGCACCAATGTAATGAAACGATGGGCCAGTAAAATAAAGAGTAGCAGGTTTCTGCTCAGACTCAGTTTCTCTTCGTAACGTAATCGACTCCAGAATTTAAAATATTCTGACGTGTTTTCAAATTTAGACATGACCTAGTTCTGTCTGTCTGTCCGTCCCAGAACAGACTCGGCTCTGCAGGTAAAAGCCTATTAGACAATCATCCTTGAACACTGCAGAATGTGAACTTTTGCACATCCTGCACAAAATGCACAAAATGCACAGCTCTTCATTTTCATATTATTGTACAGTATTTTCTAATTTTATATTTCTTCACATCGTTTATTGCTAAATTCTGTTTGACATTTGTATTCTTGGCTTGCTTTTTTTTTTTTTTTTTTTTACAGTACTTTCTTTTTAGTGGCTTTATTTTATATATCTGTATATATTTTTATTTTTCTCTACTGTGCTTATTTATGCACCAACACACCAAAGCAAAACCTACTTGGCAATAAATCCGATTCTGATTCTAACAATGTACCTCGAGTGTCTCGCAGAAAGCGTTCATCTATATTTGTGTTTGATGGTTCACCATCAGCTTGACATGATATAATGTGCAGTACGTTCCGGTAGAGTCTGAAGTCAGTCCAATAAAGTTTTTCCTTCAGTGAGTCTGTTATCTTGCACCTGGTCTAAATATAGGAACTGTTTCTTATCTAAATTCACATCAGAATAAATTCTTTACATATTTCTTCCCCCAGTCTGTTTGTATTCATGTCGTTCTTCCTCTCCACGAGCACCCTGAGCGAGCTTCATCAGATTCTACCATCACTTCATCATGATCATCTACAATGACCTGTCTCTCTCTCTGGTACCGACCAGCGGGTCTTTGGCGTCCATGCTGGCAGTGAAGTGCTGCAGACAGAGCGCGTGCAGCGGCTCGACGGTGCAGACGTCAGGACCAGCAGACAGCAGGAAGATGGTCAGAGCTGTGAGCAGGCTGACCTGATCGACAGCAGAGTCTCCTGAAAATACACACACATAAACACACAACCAATCAAAAGACTGAGTTCATACATAAAACACACATTTTTCTTCCACCTCTGGATGAACAGTATGTTTCTTTCTTACTACAACTGAGTTTTATTTCTTCACTTCTATCGCTGCGTCTAAATCTAGATATTATTATGAGCCCTGCCTTTTTTATTTTATACTTTTATTTCCTTTATCTTGCCTCTCCTTCACCCACTGTATGTCTGATGGCCAACGCTCTAAATGAATAAATCATTTAAATAATCGTGCATGTACTAATTACACTGCATTTATAAACATTTCTCTCTGAATGAAACGTTATTAAAGTGTGTTGTGTACCGGAGTCCCAGAGTCCCAGCAGAGTATTCAGAGCGGATCTCAGCAGCAGGTTCCAGGCTCCTCGGCTCTTCTCCTGACGGCTCATCGGAGACGTCACAACAGACTTCAGAGCCTGAAGAGCCGCCTGGACCACCGCACCCAGACCTGCCCCGCCCACTGAGCCCACCGCCGGGGCACCTGGGAAAAGAAAGACACAAGAGAAGTGCTGGAATGTAACTCAAGTACAAATGTGAGGTACTTTACTTGAGTCCTTCTATTTCCAGCTTTAGTCACTTTACAAATTAAGATTTGTACACACAAAACATACAAAGAGTTCATAAAATCTGATGTTTAGTTATAAATAAACTCCCCAGTTTACGGCTTAGTTTACTACAGTTTACTTATTTTTTAAGTACAGCTGATCGATCAGTCCATTAATCAATCAGCTGATTGACAGAAAGTGAACGGTTGAGTGATTTTTGCTTCTCAGATGTGAAGATTTGCTGCTTTTCCTTTGAATGATGTTAATAATGTTGAGGTTTGGACTGTTGGATGTGAAGGCGTCACTTTGGGCTCTGGCTCATTGTGATCAGTCAATCAATCAATCAATGGATTAATGGAGAAAATAATCAGCAGATGAATCCAGAATGAAAAGAATCATTAGCCTCCAGCAACTGCAGGTGTGTGTGTGTGTGTGTGTGTGTGTGTTACCAGTGTGTGTGCTGGGCAGGTGGACCAGCTCTCGGAGGACTCCCAGCAGCAGGTAGAGGACAGTGGGGAGGATGGACACGCTGCCTGCAGGAGGACGGACAACCATCGCATCAACCAATCAGAGTGTCAAAATCATCAGCTTCATTAGTGTTAACGTGCTAACGTTAGCATTAGCATGTAAAGGTTTGTGTGGTTTTAGTTTCTGCTCTCACCTTCTGGGGAGCAGACAGACAGCAGCTCAGAGAGGACACACAGAGCTGAAGACAGCAGCCGACAGTCGCTGTCAGTCAAACTCCACACTGAACCTCCAGGACCTGAACACACACACACACACACACACACACACACACACACACACACACACAGAGGAGAGGACATTGACTTACACAGCTCTCCTGGAGGGGAGCTGTATTTTGTGTTTTGTCTCAACAAGACTAATAAAAGTACAGTAAGTTCTTGATCTCCTCCAATCTCTTACATCTTTTCTCCTCCTTCCTCTTCCTCAGACTTGTTTTCCTTCTCATGTTAATATTCTCTTCCTCCCCCCTCCTTGTCTGTGTTCTCTGGACTCCTCTTACTGCCACCTCCATCTTTTTCCTCCTTCTTCTCCTCCAACTTCACTTCCTCAAACTCTCCTCCTCTCCCTTCTTTCCTTACTCCTCCAGATGTCCTGCTCCTTCCACTCATCCTCCAATTTGTTTAACTCCTCCTCTAATCCTCTCTGTACCACCCCATCTCTCCTCTCCTCCTCCTCCTCCACCTCCTCCTCCACCTCCTCCTCGTACCAGTTGGACTGGTTCCAGCCAGTTTGGGGCTGAGCTGTGGAAGTTTCCGGACCAGTACGCAGAGGCAGAGCTCCAGCGCTCCGAACACCAGCGAGTGTCCGGGAATCAAACCGCCGGTGTCCCGTCCCTCACCAAACTCTGGCAGCGTCTCCTTCTCTGACGCACCGTCGTCCACTGTGGAACAATAAAGTTTAAAACGGTCAGGCTCGAGGACAGAGGACATCGAGTGTTTGGTGTTAATTGTTGAGTTGCTTGGTAACTGTTTAGCAGTTAATAGTTCAGAGGAAATGTACAAAATGGATCCTCTACAGTTTACAGAATGTTTTTACAGAGTCACCACCGCTCGAGGCCGCGTCTAAAAGTGTGCGTTCACCTTCGGCGCTGTGGCGTTTCTCCCTGACGTGCTCCTGAGCCGCCGTCACAATCTGTCGCAATAAATCCAACACGGCGAGCTGGATGGACTCCGACTCTCTGGTCACCATCAGCCTGTGGAGGACGCTGAGCAGCTCCACACTCAGAGCCTACAGACAGACAGACAGGGAGACAGACAGGGAGACAGACAGAGTCAGTGAGGTCAGTCTGTAACTCAAACTACGCATTAATAAAAAATACATTTCAGTTTTTGTCCATTTAAGAAAATTTGCATCCGATGTCTCTGGATCCTGGTCTGACTGCCTGGATTTGAATCTGCATTCTGGCCAAGATTCTAGTCTGGAATACAGTCAAATTTCTGGCCTGAAATCAGGTCTGAACTCAGGTCTGGATTCACGTCCAGCTGTGTCTCACCTGGTCGTTTCCGATCTTAGCTCGGGGCCAGGAGACGTCCAGCAGTGCCTGCAGAGCTTGCAGACAGGAAGTGATGTTCTCCATCTGGTCCTCAGAGTGCGGAGAACACAGAAACTCCACGCTGATCCCTGACAGAGGAATACAGGACCAACTCAACCAAACTCAGTACAGAAAAATCACAACTTAATGGCGAGTGAAATAAAAACACTTCTAAGTGTCTGCTGGGTTTTGTATTAAACAACAACAAGTTTCCTACCCAGTATGAGATGCAGTCTGTCGGAGTTGACGTCCTCTGGACTCTTGGCTCCGCCCACAGAGCCAGTGTGTCCCATGGAGGTGGGCGTGGCCGGTCTGGACAGGTTGGCAGGTGCGTCGTCTGACATCACAAAACCTGCAACACACAGTCACATCTGACTGTTTAACACCAGTCTACGTCTTTACTTCTCACATCAGATAGAAGAGCAGTGAGGAGGAGGCGTGAGGAGGAGCACTGACCGGTGTTGTGGAGCCAGAGGGAGGTGGCGTGGAGGATGGGAGCCCAGGAGGAGGAGTAATGAGCTCTGGCCTGGTTCACCGTCTCTGCTGTGTAGAAAGAACCTCCTGGAGGAGGAAGAGGAGGACAAACTTCTCATCAATTTAACTTCAACAAGGACCCTTTACTGTGCACGAGCCCGAAAATCACCCAAAATAAAATGGTTCCTGTTCTTGAACCCCTTTGATTACAGCCGGTCACTTCCCAAAGAAAACTGTTGATTTGAACTGAACTACTTTTTAACTTTTATCTGAGTACATTTTTACACAGTAATTTTACTTTGACTTGAGTAAAATGTCTTTAAAGTAACAGTACATTTAGTTGAGTAAAATATTCTAGTACTTATTTTATAAGATCTGCAGAAACTTAACTTCCATACGATGCAATGAAACAACGCTCGGCATAAAACTTGAAGGAAATGTACAGCAAGGACGGTTAAAATGCCAAAAACAGCGGCCACAGGAAGAGATCTTCCCTCCTTCCCTCCTACCTGTTGCAGGTAGCTGTGATGCGTACTCTGGTGGGAGGGTCAACAGGGCATAGTCCTGCAGCGCCGCCAACCACAGGCGGCTCAGCGTCGACAGATCTGATTGGACCAACTTCAGAAGGCCCGCGCCGCCTGACTCAGAGTCTGAGCTGTCATTGGCCAGAGAGGAGAGTGACAGGCCAGCCGTCCTACCGGAGCTCTCCTTCTGTCTGCTCGTCTGAACGGCCACGATGTAAACCTGAGAGAGGAAGGCAGGAGGGCGGGATTCAACGCAGACCATAACCAGGTTTTCATTTGGAAAGAATCCGTTTAAGGTATCTTTTTTTTTCCCTACAGGAAAAAACACAGTTTCTATGGCACAAACAGAAGAATTGATTGATTACATCAAACAGTCAATCAGCACCAACGCCAGCGAACACCCACCTCGGCCCAGGCCTTAAGCACGGCCAGAGTTTCCATTGTAGCGGTGGCCTCGTTGTACAGCTGGCTGGACGTGTCCCTCCCAGCCTGGACTTTAGCCAATGAGGAGGCCAGGAGCTGGTGGACTCGCCGCAGGTCACGGAGGTCGCTTACCACGCCACTGGCAATCCAGGCGCTGCAGACCTGGAGGGGAGGGGAGGGGAGGGGTTAAAGGTGATAGCAGATTACATAATGTGGCGTTCTTCGGTCTCCAACGTCTCCGCTGTCATTCAGCTGATTTCCAAATTCACTTTCAGCAGCTGATCAGATGTTCAGAGTCTAACAGGAGGCCAGATGTTCCTGGTTACCTGGAGACCGGCCTGACTCAGCAGCCACAGGTGAACATTTACCTGAGATAAACAGATTACTAAGATGATTATTGATGATTGATCACCTGGCAGGCTTTGGCGGTGACGTCAGGAGGAGCGTCAGCAGTGAAGGCTGGTCTGAGAGCAGCTCCAACCTGCACGCGCACACACACACACACACACACACACACACACACACACACAATGATACACAGCCGAGTCCACGAAAGTCTTCAGAGGTCTGAAGGAAATGAACTATTTTGATAATTAATTCTTTTACATTATTTATTATTATTATTATTATTAAACACTAACACTGTGGACTTTATACTGAGCAGATCAGTGACCGGTCCTTACGTTGGCCTGGTACTGCTCCAGGATCACATGACCGGGGAACTCCGGTTCTGGGATGGCTGAGAAGCGTCTGATGATCACCAGCAGGGTCTGCAGACCAGCCAGCCGCAGCTGGTCACTGTGGTCTGTCGCCGCCATGAATGCCATGCGAACCAGGTCACCAAGATGGAGGACCAGGAAGTCTGTGGAGAGATGGGGGAGGGGTCAGGGAGGTCTGCAGTATCCACAAACACACACTGGATCTGAAGGCCACTGCGGTGGTCTTACCGGTGGACTCGTGCAGGCGGCGCTCCTGAGCCAGAGCCATGTCGAAGTGAGCCGGGTCTGCAGTCTCACACTGAGCTATGATGCGACACACACACTCCATGGCGAAGCGGCGCGTGGCCCAGCGCAGGGCCGTGAACGGGCCGCCGGACTCCGACCGAGCTCTGAAAGCAGAGGAGTCATCGTCTCTGCCGGGGTCCGCCTCCTCGTCCTCCTGACTCGCCTCAACCGGAGCCAGACAGTCTGAAGGAGACGCAGCGTCACAGTTCAGTCCTGACCATCGAAAAACAATCTTAACTCAAGGTCCATTTTCTAGCTTTTTCCAGAGCTTTCCACCGCATCTCACGGTCTTCATTAGCAGGAGCCTACTTAGTTGTCAAGTTTGGAACTTGGATCACGTTGTACCTGGTGGTTTTATACTATTTTACATTTGGGAAAGTTTATGGGGGACAATAACATTCTGTTTAAAGGTCCAGAAAAAGCGAATAAATGGACCTTGAATTAAGATTTTTGTTGTCAAACTCTGAAGAAGATTGTTTTTGACGCAGACATTTTAAGACGTGAGAACAACAGCGTCAGTAAATGTTCACGAGCAGACAAAAAGATTTTCAAAATTAAAACACGTCGTACTTTAGAGAAAAAGTTAGATTTTTTATAGACATTTTTAAACATTTTAAAAATAAGGTTTTAAAGGAACAAAATGCTGCTTTGTATTAGAATTAGAATTTCAACCTGTTACTACTATTACTATTATAACTACTGTATTTTAAAAAGATGGTCATGTTGTTTTGTATACGTAGTTTCTACGGTGATTTATACAGAACTGATTGATGGACTGTACGTGTTTTTCCTCCAGACTCAGCAACTAAACATTTTTTAAATATTATTATTTAAAATATATATTAACAAGTAACGATTACCTTCCTTCCTGATTAAATCATTGATTATCTTTTTAATTAACGGAGTCATTATCTAGTCTAAAATAATTAAAGTCTTAAAGTGTCTTCTGCCTGTCAAGCAGCTGTGTTCAGTTTCAACTGATATGAAACCAATCTGAAGATGTTTGAACTTGTTACCAGCATGTGACGATTAATTAAGTAATCTAATAATTTAAAATCAATCATATTCACAAACATGCTAACTGTAATTTTCACAGACGACAGTCTTTGACTGAACCTACCGGTGGTCGCAGACAGGACGTCCTTGCAGAGTTTGAGCCAGTGTCCCAGTTTCCCGCTGGTGGCGCTGGACGCCATCATGTGGACCAGAGTCTCCTGGATGTCCCTCCTCAGACCTGGATCTGACTCCCGGTCCAACAGAGTGAACAGAGCTCCTTCCAGACCCACCTCCTTTATGGTGATGTCTGCGAGCGGTGGGGGTCAGGATGTTAGAAATGTGTGTAATAAACTGTTCGGCAACAGGAAACAGTCTGGATTTTACGACTGGATTCTTACAGGCCAAACCATTGTGGATATTTGAAAAGTAAAAATAATCTTGATAATACAGAGGCTAATATTCGCTTTCTTTAATATAAATTTATGGCATTAACAAACATTTTTGGTACGGATTCTTAAATAGTGACTGAGAAGTGTCATTTTAAACTCTCTGCTGAACAAACTCCAGTATTTAACAGAGACACTGAACCTGATCTGTGAGCAGTTTAAGAGAAATGGTCACAAATGTTCTCACATTTAGAATTTTCTCTCACCAACAAAACAAATACAAGTCACGTCGGCCTGCAGCCTCAGAGGAAAAAACACTTTTCTTTTAAAATAAACAATATTGGAACTAATGGAAGTTTCTCGTTATTTCTACTTGATGGTGTTTTATTCTTCCTCAGTCTGAACCGATGTCTTATGTCTTTTGTGAAGCACTTTGTGACGTTCAGCTCTTGAAAAGTGCTTTATAAATAAACTTACTTAGTTATTCCATCTTGTGAAGGGCTCATTGCATGGGTGACCGACAAGACCGACACAGGTCTTTAACCCTTCACAAGACGGAATAAGTACAATACACCTGAAGGACCCAAATTGTCTTTAATTATTTGAATTCTTGTTTTCAATGAGGGAGAAAGAGTAGATATAAATAAAGGTACGAATTTTTAAAGAGGTAAGTAAACTTTTTGTGGAAAACCCATGTTAGACACAAATTCTTATTGTTACACGTCTTCAGACGTGTAGACGGGATCATTCAGAGACAGAGCGTCTCTGGTCGTCTCACCCAGCTGTGTGTTGTCTCGTCTCGGCAGCTCTTTGACCAGAGTCACGGCGTGTTCAGAAACCTCCAGAGCTTCTCGCTGGACGAGCTGCCGCAGACACGCCACCACCGCCCGGCGCAGACACAGGTACGAGCTGCACAGGTTAGCCTGAAACACACACACACACACACACACGCACACACAGGAGTTAACACGTGGACATCAGCTGAACTGTCAACAGGTTTAAGGTTTATCTGAGGACGCATGCAGCTACAGACAGTGTTTCCTCCAGACTCAGAAACTAAACAGTGTTCACATTAAATAATGAATATTTAACTTACTGATTAATCTGACAATTATTTTCTCAAATAATCTATAAAATGTCAGAAAATAGTGAAAGAGTACACAGATTAAAAGTTTGAGATTAATCGATTATCAAAAGAGATTTTTTATATTTAAATACATATTTTTAGATCAATCAACTAATCGTTTCAGGTCTAATTGAAATATTATTAGGAACAGTAATGTTCCCTGTCAATTCATCTTGTGATTAACTGATTAACTATTTTGTCTAATAATAATGTCTCAGAGACATAATGACATTATTATTATAATGTTATTATATTAATACAAAGTCCTCTATCGATATCATTTTAAAACCATCACGTTAGATAATTTAAGATTCATTTATCAAATCTACAGGATGAATCTTAATAATAAAAATAATAAAAATAATAATAATAATAATAATTAGACGGATTGTGAGCTCTTTGTAGAGGAAACACTAGAGGAGGAGATACACACAGCCAGCAGGGAGGGACATGTTGTTAGAGCTGTCAGTCTGCAAAGCAAACAATGTGAAAGTAAACCAAACAGAAACGTTAAGAAACCACAGAGTTAATACAGCATGTTAACATTCAGTGCAACAGAAAACTATGAGACATGTTTCACAGTCACAGAAAAACTGCATTAAAACAGCATTTCAGTGACAGAAAACTGGCAACAGAAACATGTCGAGGGTCCAAAAGAAGCTGAAAAGAAAGTGAGACAAACAGCAGCTTCAGGCCGGAGAGAGAACCTACCAACAGGGAATAATCCAACAAGATCTCCTGCAAGACACAGGACAGGGTCAAAAACACACACACAACTTACTGGACACGTCTGTAGTCCAACACACAGACACCGTCAGACCACCAGGAGGGTGAACTCTGCCCAGAGCGTCTGTACAGTTTCTTTATTATATACATTACATGCATTTATAATTTACGTCTTTAAATTTTATCCTTTATATTTCTGTTTTCTAATCCTCTGATTGGCTGATGTCAAAAACGCTTTCTCTGTGGATTCTCCTTATTCTAATTATTATCATTGCACATATTGAAACTATGAGAAGGTGACAAATAAATCTTTGAATCCTGAAACAGAGTAAAGTCAGGTGTAGTTCAGGTGTACTCACACAAAGTGCAGGTACGAGGCTCGCCAGGTTGACGTGTGGTGGCGAGAACATGTGCAGCTGCTGCAGACAGGAAATGGCTCTGGACTGAACCAGACAGTCTGGACCGGCCTGCATCACCCCACATCCCACCAGACAGCTGGAGCGCAGACCGGACACTGCTGCACCTTCACCTGTAAAACACACACATATCAAACCATTCCTAAAGCTGCCCTGTGTCTGTCCTCAGGTGTGAGGTGGGTGCTACCTTGCAGGTCGGGGCCAAGGCAGGTGATGAGGGCGTGCAGGCAGCGTCCCAGGCTGTGGTGCACCTCAGGGTGCGTGGGTGGAGCCGACAGCAGCAGCCGGAGCACCAGGG
This sequence comes from Maccullochella peelii, assembly GCA_002120245.1. Classification (NCBI taxonomy): domain Eukaryota; kingdom Metazoa; phylum Chordata; class Actinopteri; order Centrarchiformes; family Percichthyidae; genus Maccullochella; species Maccullochella peelii. The sequence continues at coordinate 44,865 of LKNJ01002545.1, forward strand.
TGAAGGACGGCTCGGCGTGGGCGCGGTACAAACCGCCGGACAGGTCGACAATCAGAGACAGACTGTGGAGAGACCAGGTCTGGACCCAACAGACACATTTCTTTAAAATGCTGTTTGAGGATAAAGGCAGAGTTAAGGTGGTTAAGGTCCTCGTAAGTGTAGAACAAACATCTTTAATTCCCCAAGTCAGGGAAAAAGCCAGAATCATGGCATATACAGATTGATTGGACCAAACGTGTGTGTACCTGGACCTCAGGTGAGGTGCTGTCCTGGCTCAGGGTGAACAGGACTCCCAGGCAGGTGGACAGGTGTTGAGGTGAGCTGATTCCTCCTGTGTAGCGGTACAGCGCCCCCAGAGCCAGAGCGTAGCCACTGCGAGACGCTGCATCCCGAGACGTCTTCAGCCTGAACAGTCAGGATCAATTACGGTGAGTGGCAGCAGCAGCAGCAGGAGGTTTTATTAATACAGTACAGTTCTGTCTTATTTTATAATATTTATTCATATTTTTGTTGCAAAATTTTCTAGTTTCTATTAGTATTTTTGAATTGCTTTTGATTCGATAGATTTTTTTATTTTTCTCTACTGTGCTTATTTGTGCACCAATATACCAAAGCAAATTCCTACTTGTCAATAATCCCGATTCTGATAATAGCAGAGCGAGGCAGGTGTATATTTGTATAGCACCTTTTAAACACAGACACAAGTCTAAGAGCTTTACAGAAGCCAAAGAAATGCATTAAGGGAACAATTAAGAGAAACTGCACACTGGATTAAAGATCCCAAAACATTTTTGTGCTGAAAACAGCTTCGACCCTGTGATATGACCCTGCAGGCAGATTAGAAAATAGCACAGCAAAAAATAACACATACAAAATGAATATATGTATAAAAATGTAAAAACAGGGTTGGTCCCACTGACCAGGAACCAAGACGGGAGGAAAAAAACCTCCAGAGACAAAGTTTTGGAAGCGCTGTGTGAATCTGTTTCCTGCATCTGGCCTGAATACAACACACGACTCGCTCTCTGCACAGGAACACAACAGTGTGATGCTGCATCACAGCATCAGTGAGTCACCAGTTGAAACTCAGTTATTTAAAGCTTTTTCAGACTATTTCTGGTTCATTATGTGACTGCGTGTGTGTGTCAGGGATATTTTTGGATCATGACCTGATTGTTTCTGCTGTTGCTACTTTAAGATTCAAGACTGGAAATAGATTAAAAGGAATCTGCAGATTTTAACGACAGAAACTCTGCTTCACTAATCACAGATACGAACTGAAACATGATGCATGAATACTGAAAGAGACTTCTTTCCATCTATCAAACAAAACGTTGTGTAACTTGAGCTCTGTAAATGATCGTATCAGTAATGATCGTTCCCAAAGATCCTCTCCTGCAGTGAGAGTTCACTCCAACACAAATTTAAAGCTGTGTGTTAACGTCCACCGACCTGTCGAAGCAGAGCAGGGAGACAGAGACGGTGAAGCCGGGGTCTCCGACCACCTGAACCAGCCGGGCCAGACCTTCAGCAGCCAGACAGCGCAGCAGAGGACTGACGCTCTCCAGCGCCCCCGACAGGAGGGACAACGCTGGGGAACGCACCTCCTCTGGCCCCAGAGACCCCCGAATGCTGCCCTGGTGCTGAGGAGGAGGAGGACACCATTTACTTTTTCTTAACTATTACAACTTCATAAGGTGATGATCAGATGGTTTATGGTTTAGGTTTTTCAGCTTGTAGTGGAGCTCTGCTGCCCCCCAAGTGGACAAAAAATAAATGTAATTAAATGATGATACAAATGAGACTTGAGCGACCGAGAGTGTACAGATGAACTCCAATTAAAGCCACATACCTGTACACACAAACATGCACACACACTTTCACTGTCTTGACACTGACAGGTGTAGTACCTTGAGCAGACTGCAGAGGGCAGCACAGACATGTGTCTGGAAGGTCTGCTGCCGTTGACCCTTCAGATGGTTCACTGTTTCTGCAAACTGCTCCAATATCTTCACTCTGAGACAGACAGAGAGAGACTTTGTTATCCACAAGCCTGTTTTACAAAGCTTTAATCTTTACCTGCTCTGGCTGAGAGCAGGTGAGTTACCTCTGAGCGGAGATGATATGGGGGAAGAGCGCTCCAAAGAGGCGGATGGTGGCAGCTGTCAGAGCGACGGGAGGAGGAAGAGGAGCGGGAGCTTTGTCACTCCTCTCACACAGACTGAAGGCATCATTGTCCAGAGAGCCCCCCCCCACACTGCTGCCATGGAGCTGAAAACCAAACACACCCTGAACCATTACAACGCTCTTCAGTCCTGTGGTGTACCGTTTGTGTTCAGTCTGAAGTCCAGCTCCCGCACACGTCACCTGTTCCTCGATGTATCTGTGGTCGGTGTCGTGGAGGGCGGGGCTGACCAGCGGCAGGTCGTCATGGTGACAGAGGGGGGGCAGCAGGGTGAGCTCTGAACACGGCTGGTTCAGGTTGTCCTGACCGGACAGATCAGACACCAGCTGGTTCATCACCAAACCAAAACTCTCTGCAGGAGGAGGAGAGGTGAAGATCACTCAGAGAGAAAAATAGCCAAGAATTAAAGAGATTATGGACACAGATGGACGGAGACATGAAGAAAGACACGATTAGGAGATATGGTAAACATCATGAAGGAATAAGATGAGGAAGGAAAGGAAAATATGTAAGAAGGAAGAAGCCAAGGAGAGAAAGAAGTAACAAAAACACAAGAGAAGAAGAAAGGAGAGAAACAAAAAGAAAGATCTGAAGCAGAACAGAAAACACAAAGGAAAGAGGGAAAGAAAGGAAGGAACACAAAGAAATAAAGGACTGGTATAGAAAATTTGGACAAAAATCAAAAATCAATCAAAGAGAGAAGAAGGAAAGAAGGAAAGAAGGAAGGAGTGAAGGAGGTGTGTTGTTACCTTGATAGGTGTGAGGAGGCAGCAGAGCGAGCAGCTCGTAGACTCTCAGCCTGTAGACCACCGACCAGCTCCGAACTGAACTGCTATAAGACCTGAGGAGGGCCGGCAACCTGGACACACACATACAACACAGGTAACACATATTTACTGACGTTTTTTATGTCGTAGAACAAAATGTGGAAATCTCTGAAGCTTGTGTTAACCACACACTTTATTTCAGGCATCGAACCAAAAACCTGTTCAAGAAACCCACTGACTTCCAGACGAGGGAACAGGAAGTGCTAACATGCTAACAAGCTAACTCATTTCAGGGTTTTTGATTTAGACATTTGGTGCTCCAGTGAGTATTTGGGGCAGCAGGACGGTGCATGTGAGATAGTAGGTTTAGCAGATAGATTCAGTGTTTCAGACTTATAATTTAAAGTCAAACAATCAGGGACTGACTTGATGAGAAGGGCCACGGCGCAGGCCAATGGCGTGAGCAGACGGCTGATGATGTCATCAGTGACGAGCTCCCTGCAGTGCAGCAGCAGGTTCTTCATCGCTGCTCAGACACAAGAACACAGTTAGCTTCAACGAGCCCACGAACCAAGTCCTGTATGACAGGTGTCAGGCACTGTGTGGACTGACCGCAGAGCGCCCCGGCGCGTCCCTCCAGCGTAACCTGCCACGTAAAGTAGTCCCCTCGTCGCAGCTCCATCTCCTGCTCCCTGAGAGAAGCAGGAAACACACACCGCCACAGGAGGAGGAGACGGGACAGGTGGTGCTCCACTACAGCTGGGCCTGGACACACACACACACACACACACACACCCTAATTTAAATCAAAATAAAAACAGGCCGTCTGAGGTTACTTGGTCGAAAACTGAGTTACAGGAAGTAACTTGCTTCCTGTAACTCCTTGCTTTAGATTCTCAAAGCTCAGCTATTAGCATGTTAGCTAGCAGCCAAGCCGCCGGCGTGGCTAAGCATAAAGGTACTGAAGCGGTTAGCTGATCTCGTTCATGACTGTTTCCTTCAGTAATGTGCACAGTGTACCGAGGGTGATGAGAGAGGAGACGAGCAGCCAGCCGGCCTGAGTCCTCTGCAGAGAGATCCGACTGTTCTGAGAGGCTGAACGCAGCAGGTCTTCAGCCAGACCCAGCACCACCTACACACACACACACACACACACACACTTAACATACATACACTAACATATACTGTATAATAATGGTAATGTTTGGATCCTTTCAGGATATAACGGTGATACAACTTTACCTGCTACATTATCTAGTGTTAATTAATGCTAACGTTAGCATGGTATGTGTTATCTTGTTTGCGTATTTTACCCACCATGCCTTTGGTGTGTGGTATTCCCAGGGGGCAGTGCTGCACGGCAGCCACCAGGGCGGCGACGGCGGCTCCGTAGCCGCCCACAGCTTCGGGGGCAGACTTCAGCGCCACCAGCCGTTCAGCGCAGCGATCGAGCAGCAAGGAACCCTGGGACGGCATCGCCATGGCAACGCAGCGCAGGCACCAGGCGGCGGCCAGACAGGCCGAGGAGACGGGGTGGAGGAGGACGGAGATCACCGTGTCCAGGAGGGCTGCACAGACAAACAAACAAGACCACTTCAACTTCCTGCAGCCATGATCGAAATTCTGCTGCAGATTTCTAAGTAGAGGAAGCAGAAGATGTAAATACTCTTTAAACCAAACAGTTTCCTGGTGACGTGCGGATGAGTGAATAAAAAACAAAGCAGACATATAACTTCATATATCTTTCCCTCTGGTTTGATCCAGTTTCAGACAGAATATGTTACAGACAATCTACCGTCTCTGATTTCACTGTGGACGTCAAAAAGAGCAAATGAGACTTTTAATATCTGCTGAATGTGGAGTTAATTATCTGCTGATAAAGACACGATCGCCTCCTATTGACCCACAGTCTGTCTCTCCTCTCCTCTGTGTAACAGATACAGAGCACAGCTCCTCCTCTCTCCTCCTTTCTCTTGACACCTCCTCTGATCCCAAACCTCCTCCTCCTTTATCTCCCTTACTGAGCTCCCATTGGTTTGAACTGAAGAATGACCCATCACTCTGTGTGTGTGTGTGTGTCAGACCTGTGCTGCTGTCAGTGAGGAGGGGGGCGGCAGTGGATCCCAGTCCCTGTATGAGTCCTCCCAGTTCCAGCAGGCAGCAGACCAACACATGCTGACTGGCCAAGACGTCTGCAGACGAAACTCTGGTCTCCATGTTCCCATCAGTCAGAGCTGCATCTGAACACACACACACCACAATACTCATCATTCTGAGTCATTAAGTCTGTCATGTATCCACACACACAGAGGAAAGTCCCGCCCCTCTGCTCACCGATGGCTCGTTTCTGCGCCGCCACGGCGAGGCAGAGCTGTTTGGCAGCGTTGGTCTGAGCCTTCTCCCCCAGCAGAGACCCCAGGGTGCTCCTCAGGATGAAGGAGACGCAGCGGCGGGTCACCACGGCGTCGCCCGGTGTCTGCGTGGCCCTGCCGTGGGACGCCAGCTCCATCAGCAGGGACAGGAAGGCCGGGAAGTTCGCCTCCAACCAGGAGCCGCCCAGGGTGGAGACGAAGACCACGCAGGCCTGAGGAAGAGGAGTCGTTTAATCAGCAGGTAAATACAGCGAGCTCCCTAAGCTCACTCATTGCCATGGTGACCCACCTGCGTGACTCCGATGCGGACACCCTTGCTGACGGAGCTCGTCCCCTTCAGCATGTCGCCGCTGGCTCGCAGGAAGCCGGCCCCGCCCCGCAGGAACCCCCCCGACAACAAATCCATCACCTCCTCCAGGGAGCTCCGCCCCCGCCCCCCCGGCCTGGGGGCTGCTGGGAGAAATAAAATAAATAAGAAAGAGAGAAAGACAGTTCATCATCCCTCCATCCAGCAGCACACACCTGTTCATCTCTCCTGATCTCCCCTGCCTGGAATTCCATGATACTCCAGGAGTATTTGTCAGGTGTGTCAGGAGCATATTTAGGTTTGTGTTACACTGTTTTATTACATTATATACTATATTATATTTCTATATTAATACAGACAAACTCTAAGTATCATTACCTAATCGTATTATATATTATTCTGGTTTACAGTAGGATTATCTTATTTTATAATAACACACGTACATAATGAATAGTGGAGATTAGTTAAAAGGCTTCTAGTCTTTCTGCTAAGCTAGGCTAAACACATCCTGGACCTATGTACACAGCTGCCCTCCTCTCGGAGCGTACCGCTGGGCTGTCGGGGCTCCACAGCAGCAGCCAGCAGAGTTCCCAGCAGTTTGGCAACAGACACTCGGACGTTGTAGTTGGACCCTTCGAAGGCTCTGAAGCACAGAGTGGCCACGTTCTCCAACTCGCTGGTCCACAGGAACACGGCCTCCCTCTGCAGCTCCAGCAAACACTGACAGGACGACACAGAGACTTTCTAAACATGGACTGGGATGGATTCTCTCTGCAGCAGCTGTCGGTTTTCATTGAAACAAACATCTGGAATCAATCTAAAGGCTGATGGATGATCAGCAGCAGCGTTGCGATTATGGGCTGTCAGAGGGCAGCACACGCTGGCCGTTGTTACCTTGGCAGCGGCGCAGCGTACCGCCATGGATCGGTCCGTCAGACAGGTCCTCGCCGCCTTGTAGACGTCACGGTGACACGGCACGGCGCTCACACCCAAACCTCGCAGGATCTTCTCCAAGCTCAACATGATCTCATACCGACCCTGAGACTGAGAGAGGAAGAGGAGGGTGAGCGTAAAAAAACTTCCCACAGACGTCTACCAGATTAATGTCTCAGATAAAAGGTGGTACTCAAATAATAAATGTAGAACCGGAACATATAAAGGCTGGGTCAATGAAACTCAACACTTCCTCTAGATATTTCACATTAAAAGCCTAGCAGGGAAGGGAGGGATTATGCCCTTTAAACCACTGAATGGCTTTTCATTTTCCTTGACGATTGCTTAACAGCAGAAAAGTGGATGTGACCGCGGGGAATAAAAACAGGAAGGACTCTTATTAAAATATGATCACATATATTTACAAAACAAGGAGAATTAGAAATAGAGGCCTGGTTCTGTCTGCAGTTGAGTTGAGTAAATAAAGAGAAACACCTGCATTCATAAAGTATGAGGAACTGCCTGACCAAAAAAAATTTAAGTGAGCTTTAACATTAAATCTGTTTCCCCAAACTGAACAATTTTAAACTCATTTAGCTTTAAAACTGAAATAAAAATGATCAGAAAGTTAAACTGAAAATAAAAGGAAACTAATTTGAAAAGGCTGAACTGAAACGTGTGTATTGTCCCTTTGAGCTCTCTGTGGTGCATTGTGGGACTGCGGACTCGTTTGGGAGAAATAACTGAGAAACAGCGAGCAGCAGACAAACCTCAGCGCTCTTCATGGCCTTCAGCAGGTTGGCCAGCGAGTCTTTGAAGGAGCCGACGAGCATCCGGCCGAGCTGCTCGAACAGAGCACCGAGACACGCGACGGCTGCCCTGAAACACACACACACACACACAAATATAAATCATTTCAGGGAAATCTGTCGAGTACTTTTTGTGATGTTTTGCTAAAGTGTGAACCAAAATGAAGCTCCTTCCTTTTACTGGTTTAATTTGACAGAAATATATCAATCCTAAACCTTTATTGATAAAGTTTCCTTGTAGTAAAAAAAGTATTTTAGTATTTGAACTTTTTTCCTGTGAGCCGTGAACGCAGCCAGACTTACAGTCGGGTCGGGAGGCCTGACGGAGAATCGTCTTTGCTGCGGATGATGTCATTGCACCTGTCCACCAATAGGCTGGAGGAAACGGGGTCTCCCAAGCGGTAGAGCAGGGCCAAGCAGTGGGCCAGCAGCCAGCGGGTCGGCGGGCCAGGGGAGCCAATCAGAAGGCCCGACAGCTGGTCGATCAGACGTCGCTGGTTCTGTTTGATGTCGGCCTGAAGGGGAGTGAGAGATTCTGACATTTCTAATCCTCAGAACACATTTAGGTTTATTTTCCAGAATAACATGACCTTGTCAGACGTGAAGGTGCTACTAAAGGGCTCGCGCAGCTCTCACCCTGTCAGTGGCAGGAAGGAGCTTCTTCAGGTGGTTCAGCCATTCAAAGACAAACTCGGCCCTCTGATGTTCACCCAGCTGACTGCACGCCTCCTCGTTCAGCAGGAGGCTGTGAGCTTGCTCCATCCTGAACCTCCACCACCTCCTCTTCTTCTCCTCCTCCTCTTCCTCTTCTCCTCTCAGTGAGGGTGAAACCTTCTGTCCTGCTTTGCCATTCTCCTAAATCCTGTCAGACACAAAGTGTGGGAACGGAGGGAGGAATCAAATAGAGAGCACTCACAAGAGACACATTCAGAAAACACAGGATCCTACATTTCCCACAATGCAACTCAGCAGCATCTTTGCATTAGACTCTCCCTTTGTAACGCAGACTGTGAGTTAGACCTCTGTAGTCTCCTGAGAGAACTAGAGACTTGACAAACTCCTTCAGACAGCTGTGTCTTCAGGCTGAGCAGGACTACACGAGTTGAGCTGTGGGAAAAACCCAACCTGGAGGACAAACCATGAAGAAAGCAGCCTGAGAGAGCTGCTGCTGAAGGATCCAGTGTTTCAGACAGAACCGTTCTGCAGTCTTTGTGTCCCATTGAGAGCTAACAGAGCGGATCGGACCGGAACAGGACGCTGGCAGCTCAGCCGGTGCCGGACGCTGCGAGAATATCTGAGAGAGAGCAGCTCATAAATTATTCAACAGCAGCACAACTCTGTCTCCTCCATTAACACACACAGTTTACAAAGACGCAGGAAGACTCTAAAAATAACTTTCTGTCTCTCAGAAAAACACACTCTGCTAAAACAGACTCTTTACTGCAGAGCGCTTTAAGATTAAACATCCCACTTTGTGCGTGTGTGGGTGTGTGTGTGTGTGTGTGTTCAGGCTAAGGTGTGTGATAATAACCTGTTCATTATATAAAATAATAAAACATTAACCTGCTGACTACTTGAGAAGAAGAAAAACAATGTGACGTCTTCAGACGTCTCGTCTGGTCATTTTTTTCATTAATTAATCTTCCAATTATTTTCTCTTAATTGATTACTCTATAAAATGTCAGAAAACAGTTTCCCACAGTCAAAGGCGACATCTTCAGTCTAAAACCCAAAGATATTCTGTTTATAATGAGATAAAACTGAGAAAAGCAGTTTGACATTTGAGAAGCTGCAAACAACAAATTTTAATCGATTAGCAAAATTCTTCCCGATTCATTTCCTGCAGATCAACTAATCAATAAGTCTATTGCTCCGCTCGGCTGGATCAGTGTCGACACAGATACTTATTAGCTTTTTTAAAGGGCAATAATGTGACATTAAATACAGTTTCTTTATAAAACTCTGTGTCTCTGACCTCACGTCACCTCACTACGAGCTCCACACAGAAAGGCACAGATTTTGGAGAAAAGAGCGAAAACAGATGAAGCGTCTCAGCTCTTTGTTTACTTCTAGATCTTTGGGGACAAAACGATAAAAATAGTCATCTACACGTCAACTTTCCAAAAGCAGGAGGCTGTTTTTCTTTTCTTGAAGGTCACCTGATCTGCTGCTGCTGATAAAAACAAGCAGCTGACGGCACTGAAGACCAACTCACAGGTGGAATCAGTGTTTATTAGTTTCATTATGTTTTGGCTACTTGATGCCGTTGATTCGAGTCGGCATGAGCAGACTGTGCCGTTTCATGGGAGTGGAAACGACACCCACACGGATCAGACCAGCACACCTTGTTGCACCTGTAACCACACCCACCACTGATGTCACAGTGTACTGAAACACCCTGGAGTACACCTGTACATCCATGCAGTAAGGCGAGACGTTACACCACTGGAGGTCAGCAAAAACAAGATTTTCAGGAGGTGTTCAGTTACTCTTTAACACCAGTTACTCTGTTCAACCTCAGTTTAAACTCTGGTGGATCCCAAACATGTCAGGTGCTGCTGCCGACATGCAGGATATCTCCATTTCAGTATTTCACAAAGTGAAAGTGTGACATCACTTCAATAAAGTCCCAATGTAACCTTACTACAACATCAGACACATTTTACTGTGTATTGATCACTTATTATCGGGTTAAAAAACTAACATGCAGGTGCAGCAGCAGCCTTCAGCATCTCCTCCTGAGACCCCAGCCTGAATCTGACTGCTTCAGCTGAACTTAACAGACTCTATCTGCCACATTCACTTTGTATTAACCAGAATAACATGCAAGTTAAACAGTTTCCTGTTAAACAGAGATATAAAAAGACCTACAAACGCATCACTAACTGGGACAACATGTACTAAAGTACGCTAGCAGCTGATATAAGTACACAAACTGTCTCTATCACCCCACAAAAAGCAATAGACTGTAAAATTTACTTGTAAAACTTCTTCATTCATGCTTTTAAAAACCAAACAGCACCGCTAGCTTCCAGCATCGGGTGGCTAACCGGGTTAGCTAACGAGCAAAAGTTTAGGGACAAACCGAGATAACACCGGGACTGTTTACCTGTTAGCGTCGGTTAAAAGTCGTTAATCCGTACAGAAAAGTGTCCGTCCTGAAACACACGAACAGAAAGTTTATTTCCGTTTATTTTGATGCTCTTAATGTCACCGTACAAACAGCTGAGCTGCTCGCAACTGAACTAACAGACACCGCTAACCGACCGCTGACAGTCAGCGTCAAGACGGCGGAAATCACAACAGAATACATCCGGTTCCCGTTTTTCAAAGTAAAAATAGGAACTACCTCATCGATGCCCGAAGGGGGGGTAATAGGTCACGTTAAAGTTGCTCCCATTCTAGAATAGAAACCCTAACCCATAAGCATAGAGACATTATAATAAATGGACAATAAGAAAAATAAGAAGTATGTACAAATGTGTGCATTGTACTACAATATATAACAATATATATTTTTGCAAACCAAAATAATTACAAATTATATAAAACCAATATTTAACAATGATGTTAAAATATTTACCAACAATAGGTAAACAACTCTGACAATATTACACAATGTAGTTATTGTTCATTTTTAATTTTTTTTATCATCATTCAAAAAATAAAATGATTTAAAAGTGGCCTGCCCATGTCTTCATTTGAATGATTTCCATTTTCTTAAGGTGACATTTTATTGCGATATGAAGTGACAACATTATTGCATTAATTTTCTCACGTCACGCTAACTCCCGCTAACTTAGCTCGACTGGCTACCAAATCGATTAACGAATCATCGAGCGTCCACACTGCCAACAACCCTCCAGAAAAAGGCCGAAAATGTCCACAGGAGAGAGAAAGATGTGCCTGTCAGTCTAACTAAAGGGACAAAACGCCCAAATTTGTCAACTTCTATTATCCAGGACATTAGGTCGATAGTCGAGCAGCAGATCCAGAGTGGGTAGTACCATACATGGCAGTACTATGACAAAGTGTACTAGAAGTTTCTACCAGCCCGTTACAGCTGCCGCCATGAACTACATCAGCGGCAGCGGGAGTCATTCCTTCGTCTTTTACCGGACAAACCAGTTCCGCTGACTTCTTCCGTGTTTCGGATTGTTAGCAGGTCGGAGGCTCCTACACTAAAACTAGCCAGCAGGCTAAACTAAAGCGAAGGACTGTTCACAGTTACAGTGTGCTGGCTAGCACCGAGGCTAACGGCTAGCTGTCCGCAAGGATGTTCGGCTGTTTGGTCGCCGGCAGGTTGGTGCAGACGGACGCGGTGCAGGTCGCCTCGGACAAGTTCGTGTTCAACCTGCCGGACTACGAGAACGTGAACCATGTGGTGGTGTTCATGCTGGGCACGGTGCCGTTCCCCGCCGGCATGGGCGGCGCCGTCTACTTCTCCTTCCCGGACCCTGCGAGCGGCGGCCCGGTGTGGCAGCTGCTCGGATTCATCACCAACGACAAACCCAGTGCCATCTTCAAGATCTCCGGGCTGAAGGCCGGGGAGGGCGGGGCGCACCCCTTCGGTATGATGGCCCCCTCCTCCTCCTCGTCGCCCTCCGTGGCTCAGGTCGGAGTGTCGGTGGAGGGTCTGGAGCAGCTGTCTCAGCAGATCCCGGTGTCCAGCGCCGCCGTGTCCACCGTGGACTCCTTCCTGCAGTTCACTCAGAAGATGCTGGACGGTCTGTACAACTTCGCCTCGTCCTTCGCCGTGTCGCAGGCGCAGATGACACCGAACCCCACGGAGACCTTCATCCCATCCAGCTGCATCCTCAAGTGGTATGAAAACTTCCAGAGGAGGCTGGCACAGAACCCGAACTTCTGGAAAAACTGATGAAAGCAGAGACACTGGAGGACTAAAGACTCTGACCAAAGACTGAACCTGTCAGGACCGTTTCCACAGGTTCTAATAAAAGTTTTCATCCTGCTCAGTATCTCCCTTCATCTCTGATACTCAGCTTCAGTTTCTACAGAAAATAGTTTCTAATATGTTTTTATTAAAACAAGAAAAAGTTTGAAGGTTCAGTCTTTCTTGGTCTTGGAAACAGAAGCTCAACAACAAACTGAAACTTTCAGCCACAACTCGTGTTAAAAAACATTTAAATCAAAAATATAATTCCTCTTTATTCTCAGTGTAGATTACTTTGTTCCAGGATACTTTTTTTTTTTAAATAATCAGAATAAAGTTACAGACTGCAGCACCAGGTAACCCTTATTATTTAACCTTTAGTATATAAAAGTATTATTTACATTAGAAACAAGTCAGAGACTTTGAATCGCATGTCGTATGTGGATCATTTAGATCTCCATGACAACTGAGGAAGACCATGAGATGTGGTTGAAAGTACGGCTGCAGCTAATGATTATTTTCATTATTTATTCATCTGCTGATTACTTTCACAGTTAATCGATTCATCTTTTGGTCAATAAAATGTAATAAATTAGTGAAAAATGTCACAGTTTCTTCAAACCCAAAGAGATATATATAGATATAGATATATATATATATATATATATANATATATCTATATAGAGAGAGATATATATAAAAATACTGCTGTGTTACTGTGGAAAGCCACCAGGCGGCGCTGCTGCTGTACTTCAAGCATTCAACCTTTGAAACCTGTGACTGTGATGTGCATTCAAGATTCATCTGCTCATGTTTAGCAACGCTATAGATCATGTCAACAGGAAGGAGCTGCCAGAGATCACTGCATGAATTTAGTTTTTATTCTAGTTTTACTTTCTACTACTGCCCCCCCACACACACACATACACACGGTGATTAAACTAGACTTTTCCTGTAAAGTTAAAATCAGCTGGTTTTCCTAATAATTAACTATCAGCCTGTAAACAGAGTTGTGGTGCAAGAAGCAGAAGGAAAAGTGAAACTGTAACTTTAAGATGAATTAAGAGTCAGAGGAAGGAGAGAAGGGGTGTGGAGCTGCTGATTCTACAGATAATTTATTACATGAAGGCAGAGTCCACACACACACACACACACACACAGGAAGCTGCACGTTTTCCTCATTAAGCGTCTGTGTTTTGGTGTATTTGCAGTCAGGATGATGCTGGAGCTGCTGCTGTTCGGAGTTTTGTTAGTTGGAGCTTATTTTCTTCTTCATATGACTTTTCTCAAGTTGCCCAGATGTAAAAGTACTGCAAAGTTACACGGGAAAACTGCCATCGTCACTGGTGAGTTCACAGGCTGCAGGTCAAGCTGCTTTCATGAGATAACACTTTTAAACAGTGTGTTCACACCAGGAAGCTACTGCAAATATGCACGTTGACAACAGCTGCTGAAACCGAATACTGCTGAGTTTCACGTGTGGAGACGAAAACCCAGCCAGGGAATGTCAGGAGGTCTACTCGACTCATGTGTAGAGGCCTGAGAGTTTTATCAGCTTCACAAATGTAAAACACTAGAAGTTAGGTGGAACTAAAGGCTTTATTAATGGTTAATAAAGAATTTGCTGATGCCTTACAGGTCAGTTGTAAGCTCTTAATAAGAACTGATTTTAAAAGATGTCTTTGCTGGTGTTTGTCCTTTCAGTTTGGTAAGAATGTTGTTATAGATGTGGTAATCCATCAATAAATGCTTAATAAGTGGATTTTGGTTCTGATCAGGTGTGTGATCTAATGGTCCAATCAGTCAGTCAATGTTTTATAACTAATCTGTTAAGCTTTAGTAAATAATTTATTAACCATTACAGGTTACAACCTATAATCTCGTATCTAATCTATAATGGGTGCTTTATTAGACATTGAGAGAAATGCAGCTTTCTTTAGCTTAAATATAATAATAATAATAATAAGCTTGTCAGTTAATGGATCCCAGTGGTGAGCAGTTGGTTTTCATGGTGGGAAAAAGGATCAAAACGTCGATAGAAACCTGCAGCAGAGTCCACTTCTCCTCAAATATGTCTAAATAAGAACACGAAGTCTGTTTGTGACTCACTCCTGAGTCTGTTCATTCAGCTTTCAGCCTAAAAGGAGCCTCAGTTTGATACTAAATGGACGTGTTTTTGGGTGGAGTGTCACCAACTCGATGCAATAACATTTAGATCCATCAGGGAGTTTAGATAATAGTTTCAGATGGAAATGTTCCAACAACTGCAGATCCCACGAGGCTTTGAGCGCCAGCAACATTGTTTTGGTTAGAGATGACATCCGTGCCATGTTTCTGTTGATGATGAGACCATAAGATGTGCTTGAAAGCTCTGAAAAAGCTAGAAAGTGGATTAATGGATTACTGGATTATTTTGTCACACATGCTGTTCTCAAGATAAACTAACTTCCACGCAGACATGTCACTGTCCTGTACAGTATTAGATACATTTATCTTAAAATAAGGACAGGAAACATCATGATGTTCCCTAAACATACTGGAGACTCTATTGAAAGCTAGCTTTTTGCTTTAACACTGTTTTGTATCTGTCATAAAAAACATGATCAAAAAGATGCATAAAAACCTCACAATATATACTGTATATACACTATATGGACAAAAGTATTGGGCCACCTACACATTACACCCACAGGTGCTTTAATGACATCCCATTCCAAATTCCTAGGCATTAATATGAAGTTGGTCCCCCCTTATAACAGCTTCCACCCTTCTGGGAAGGCTTTCTACAAGATTTTGGAGCGTGTCTG